>BQNB010029321.1:0-55841 GCA_026074375.1 Tanacetum coccineum | reverse complement strand
AAATAAAACTACTCCCCGGCAGCGGCGCCAAAAACTTGATGCGTATTTTATTTTAAATATTTATTTACCAAGTTTTAAATTTATAAAACTCGTTTTACCTTTACAACGCACTAACGGGCAGAGAACCCGGTCGTGAGTAGTGTAGAGATGGTAAATCTGAGGTCGTCCCAAGAGTAGTTTATTAATGAATTAAAACCGAAAGAATGAAAGATATTGAATAATTTGTTAACTAAAAGTACATAATAAAATACTAGGATAGAAGGTATACCATTACTGAGTTACCTCAGATGATTCTTGACTTCCCTCTTGGTGCAATTTATCATTATAATAATCTGAGGTGACGCTAAACTAAGACTAACATCCTCGTTTTAGCCTATGATCTCTAGGTGGAATGAACCCGCAAAGGGAATTAACCTATTCCTAGTTCACAGTGATTTGTCCCTCTCGTGGTTTGACATTAGGACAATCCGACTCAATAGTGTATTACGCCTAATACTATAGCTAGGTCCTATAGTAAGGGATCGGAATCGAACTATAATCAAACAGAGGCTGATGGCACAGAAGTGCTGAATTTCATTCTTAAGATTAAGGGTCTTGGTCAAACCACCAACGTATATGGGTACTACAATTGGCGAATTGAGGAAAACTAAGTGAAGAGGAAATTCTTACACTCAGAGTTCTCGCATCCTTAATTCAAAACCAATATTGAGATCCTGAAATAAAAGTGTTGGTAGAAATATTACGATATTTAATCTATACATTCTCTTCATGTTTTGGTGATGGCAAACATGTAACTTATAACACATACTTTCTAAACGGGTCGGGCTTGGTTTAACTTGGGCTTTGAGCCCGAAACACGGACAATATTAGATTACAATCCAAGCCCGTTGAACCCGACTAGCCTATTACAATACAAGACCTAGTTTGACTTTCTAAGACCGATAACATTCTTGTTTGACTTAATATAATTAAGGCTAACAATCTCCCCTAATGTTGAGGTCTCTTTCTTCAAAACTCTTGTTCACGATGACATTGAAGATATGACGTTTGACGTTTATGCTTTGCCTTGTTTTGGTCTTGTCTTGTTTGTAACGGCTTTGTTCATTCATGCTTTGTGATCTTGATTTTGAGCCTTTATCTTTTGACTTTGAGTTCTTGAGATCGTTATCTTGCATCATCTCCTTGACTTGATTCATCTTGATTTGACTTCCTTGATCAACTTGTGCTCTTGACCAACATGCTCACACTTGTTACATTCTTGTTTGACATATATGATTATAAGTCTAACAATCTTCCCAATATACGATTCTTTAATTGACTTTGAAAGCTTGAGTATGAGCATGTGGTTTATGAATCCGACTTCGCTGGAATGAGGCTGCAACACTGTCGTCTTATCCTGAAATAAAACAGTTAGCAATAAAAAGATGAATATGGCTTTGTCATTCATCTTGAGTTCGGTTGCATTAACCTCCGGTTTCCCGTTTTATAGTATAAATACTATACCTGTGATCAGGTAGATTCAAAGAATCTCCTTGACAGGGTTTCCAGCTCAAAGCGTAGGATCTTCTAACACAGATGTATTAGATTCACCATGCTTGCTAGTTCTCATTACCGGAATGTCTCAAAGCAGACAACACGGTAAGAGTGAATCAGATAGTTACTATCTTTCTGATTTAGTCGTCAATTCATTTACTGGACCAAAATTGATATCCAGTTATCACAAGCTTGATTCATATAGAATCTTGCAAGTCACCTACCAAGAGCTTGTTTGATGTTGGCTCAAGCAGGATTTCCATCTTCACTGTGAATACTTGAGTATCACTCAGATGTTCTGGCAAGATCTCAAGGATAATGCGTAGGACTCTTTGTTACAGCTTGTGAACTTTATGGTGTTCAACAAGTGTATTTTGACATTGTGTCCTAATGAGATTTATACTATGATCTCTTCTGGCTCTAGACTCGATTTGTGTACTTTTGGTTTTAGTAATCGGAGGCTGGAGCAGACTGCCACCTATTCAATATTAACAATCTCGGAGTGAGATGTCAATAGATAACGTGTGTATCTCCGTGACAAATGAGACAAGTTTCTTTTGAGAGAAACCCGAATGGCTGGGAAGGGTTGTGCATTGCATCACTGGGTCCATGATGACTTTCTTCAATATCAACAATCATCTTTGTGATTTTGATAGATTATGTATTGACCCGGTTTCTGCCTAAGGTGTAAGGAGGGCTTCTTTCTTTTCACCCTTTATCCATACATTTCTTTTTCATTCTTCAACCCCTTCAATGCTTACCAAGACGTCATTACTAACACCTTGTTGTGATTGTTCCAGTGTTAGCTCAATCTTAGTCGGCATTTTTCCCTTATACACAATTCAAAAAAATTCCTCAAATCATACATAAAGGATGCTATTTCTAACTATGGAGTGTCCTTGGGTAGATCCCTCTGGTTCTGGTTGGATCGTAGGACTTATTCCTAACCTAACCACCTTATGACTTCAGAATCGTCGTGAAATTAATAGGTTGTTGGGTATGAGATCGAACCATAAAACCATTTTCTGACATTGTTATTTTCAAATACCCCCCCTACACATGTGCTCCGAGATTCAAAATTGTTTAGCACATGAAGGAAAGAGTTGCAACTTTAGGTCTTAAAATCACATTCGTCTTAAACATTATTTTTAATCATATTTTTCTCCTCTTATTTTAAATAATATACACTTAGTATTTGATAATACCAATTGATTAAATTTGACAAGAAAATTTCCATGGGGAGAAAATTACACCTACGATATTGCATGAATTCATTTCCGGTTAAGCTCCCTTAACAGTATATGTGGGATACCTGTCATTTATTAAAACTTGACATTAGAATGAAAAATTGATATGACACCACAAAATGTTGAAGACGGAGTGAGATGCCTTAGTGAACAATGTATATTATTAATTGACATTAAGTTTCCACATTTTTATTTCACAAAATGTGTTTGGATACATAAAATTGACATTTATGAGATGTATCCGACACATTAAAAGGCTTTGTTTTAAAAAGCTCCCCCTCAGAAATTGATTCACATAAAATGACATTCTGCGTACTACAATTCTTTGAAAATTATTCGAGGAAGGGAGTGTTGAACACACAATTTTAACAAATACCACTTTTTATGGAAAAACATACCACAAATTATATTGTAGACAATTTTGACATTTAAAGTTCTTTTTGAAAAATTGTGTTCAACGATTTTAAAAACATGATAGAAGACTTCTCTTCTATTTTAGAGTAAGCGCACTGAAGCGTACACTTCCCTATTACATTCGGGACCGAGTTATGCACTGAAATGTACATAAGTCATAGAGAAAAATTTAGAAATGACATGTTTTGAAAGCATTTGAAACTCTCGCTCGAACTTCATTTACACGCCCGTGTCGATGTTAATCAACATTTCTAGGTACGTAAATGTTATCGATTCCAAGAGACATGTCGAGAAGATTCTTTTTGGTATTTTTGAAATTTTTCTGATTTTATATTTTGTTTTTCTAGGTTTTATATTTTTCTATTTTCTTTTTCAAATTTTTTTATAAATCAAAAATAAAGAGAGAATAAAAATATGTACAAATTGATGTTTGATGGATCAAGCAGATTCAATTGCCAGAACCTCCAGTTCATCTGGAGTCAAACATCTCATACCGAGTCGTCTGACAAGATACTTAAACCTATCTTCCGATAAAGCTTTAGTAAACAAGTCAGCTAAAAATGTATTCAGTCTGGACCAAAGAATAATTCAACAATACCATTTTCAACCTGTTCCTTTATGAAGTGATATCTGACATCGATGTGCTTGGTACGGGAATGCTGGACTGGATTGCACGAGATGGCTATGGCTGCCTTTGAGTCACAATACATAGGTATTTTATCAAAGTGGAAGCCATAATCTGTGAGCTGAGTTCTCAACCATAGAACTTGTGCGCAGCACGCAGATAAAGACACATACTCGGCTTCTGCTAAAGACATTGAGGTGCAGTCCTGCTTTTTGGATGACCAGCTGACTAACTTATCACCACCTAGAAATTGTATGCCACCAGATGTACTCTTACGTGAATCGAGACAGCCCGCGTGATCCGAATCTAAAAAAGTAGTTAGTTCGAAACTGGTGTCCTTCGGATACCAGAGACCCATGTTAATGGAGTCTTTAAGGTACCGAAAGATCCGTTTAACCGCAGTGAGATGTTTCTCAGTCGGTTTCGCTTGATAGCGAGCACAATAACATGTTGCATGTACAATATCTGGTCTACTTGCTGTTAGGTACATGAGTGCTCCGACCATACTACGATATTTCATTTGGTCGACCGGAGTACCACTCAAGTCAGCATCAAGGTGTTTTGTAGCCATTGGAGTACCAATGCTATCACATGAGGTCATACCATGCTTTTTAAGTATCTCTTGAGCATACTAGCGCTTGGTTTTATATAAGATACCATGAGGGGATTGGTGGATCTGAAATTCCTAAAAAGAATTCAGCTCCCCCATCAATTAGACATATCAGAAACTTGTTGTGATTAGTTTTCCAAGCGTTTGAATGTGTTTTGGGTTCGTTAGAAACAAAATTATGTTCAATCAAACGTAATATTTGCACAAGCAATATGACTTCCCATGTTTTGTTATGAACAAAGTTGGAATTCAAAAGCAACCTTTGAGAAATCCTTGGATACCAGGAAGTTGGAGAGTTCATCATAACACGCTCTTGGTGCTCGTTTGAGTACCATTATAATGCTTTCTCTTGAGACGGTAAACTTTGTCAGATGATATGGGTCATCAAATCCAATTTGGGTGGTTTTTACGTACACTTCTTCCTTCAGAGGTCCGTAAAGAAATGTTGTTTTAACGTCCATTTGGTACACTATAAATGATTTGTGTGCAGCATACGCAATGAACCATCGTACAGCTTCCAACTAAGCAAGTGGTACAAATGACTCTTCGAAAAATCAATCCTTCCTTTGCGATATCCTTAGCCATAGACGAGATTTTTATGAATGACAGTATTTTCCTTATACAGTTTGTTTTTTCCAGAGCCACTTTAAGTAATGACATTTTTTGTAAAGTGTCTGTCGTCTAATTCCCATACTTATCTAATCGATCAAACTGATGAAGTTCTTCCTGCATTGATTCAATCATGCAGAATCAGCCATGGCCGTCTTTGATGTTCTTTGGTTCAGTTTAACTCACGGTGAGTGCAAACATACATATCTTGCCATCTGTTTCTAGCTAACGTCTTATTCTAACTAATTGAGAAGGATTTTGAATGACTTGTTCTAATGGATGATCTCTTGTCCAACGTTGTGCGGAATGATTGGTGTTGATAGAAATGTATGGGATGTTGACGAATCAACATGGACAAGACGATGTCTCCCCCTTGTTCTTGTCCGATGTACTAAGATGTTGATAAATTCATCTTCGTTAAATGTGCATGATAATTGGCTAAAACTATACATATTTTGTTACCGTAAAACACTATAAAAGGGACTAAAAACACATAAAATATTAGATAATTATGTTGCTTATATCTGCTTATGTTATTGTGTTTTTGATGTCTTACAGGTAAAAAGGATTGAAAACGATAGAAGCGCAAAATAACGGTAATTTTACAGGTGGACTTCGACGTCGTTTTCACATTTATCGAGGATCGAACAAAGTCAGTGAAATTTCATCGATCAAAACATTGGATAAGAGCTCGATATAAACGAGTCAACGGTATCGGGCCTGTTATACTTTAAACGTTTTATTTTGAACCTTTTTCGTCCCTGTTTGAACCTTTAGTTGTAATGGACCAGCCCAAGATTAAAAGGGGGTTATATATTATTTTTCGCATATATATACATGAGGCTATGCTTAGCACAGCGGAAGTGCGCATAGCCTCTATTCGAGAGGTCGAGAGTTCGAACCCAGGCTTGCCTGGGTGAGGATTTTCGTTGTTGTGACACGTGGCCCACTCTGGTGACGCCACGTGTCGACCCGACCCGGACCCGAACATGACCCGACCCGGACCCGACTCGACCCGGCCCATGACCCAACCAGACCCGGCCCAATACCCGACCCGGCCCACCAGTTGACCGGTGGTCCGGCGGTGGTCAACGGTGGTCCGCCACCGTTGACCGTCGTTGACCACCGTCGTTGACCACCGTTGACCGGTGGTCCGGCGGCGGTTGACCGGAGGTTGACCGGCGACGGTGGGGAATAGTAAAATGCCACGTGGCACCACTCAGAGGGTGACACGTGGCGCTTCTAATGATTGGTGTCAGATGTACAGGTACGAGGTACTGTAGCAGTACGAGGTGGCAGACACGTCAGTACGAGGTACTGTAGTAGTCCGAGGGTCGTAAACGTCAAGTACTGTTCAGGTGACGGCTGGACCAATCAGAGGGTGACACGGTGGCCACTGGCGTGTGTCAGTTACGAGGTACTGTTTGAGCGTTCGGTACGACGGTGGCGGTGTGCAATAATGAGGTGGTTGGTGGAGTGCAAAATGACCAAAATACCCCTAGATCCAGCAATATAATTGGATGGAGGCTTGAAAGGACGAAAATACCCTCACCCACTTTGGGCTATATAAATCCCCACACGCAGCAGCTCATGGGTGTTAGAATTTAGTGTTAGAATTTAGTAGTAGTTATTTTAGTGTGTTTTTTTTAGTGTAGGTTAGTTTTTAGGAGTAGTATAATTTTGTTTTAGCTTATTGTATAAGCTTATTATTTGCTTATTGTAATCAAGATTTTGAGCTTATTAATGAAGATGTTTGAGGTTTGTTTTTATTTAATGCTTATTATTTCTTGATGCTTATTTTCTTTTTATACTTATTCTTCTACTCTTTCTTTTCTTTTGCTTATTTCTAAATAAGCTCATGCTTATAGCTTATTTTTGGATCCGATCTCTTAAGCTTATATTCTAATAAGCTTCTTTAATAGCTTATTTAGACTAGCTTATTTTATATTGTTTTTGATTTAGAGCTTTTCGAGTGAGCTTATTTTAGCTTATTTTCGAGTGCTTATTTTTCTAGCTTATTGTTTTTAGATCTAATCCTTAAATATACCCGTCTCTTGTTCACTTGATTGAACACCTTGGTTTCGGGTGGATTAGATCTAAAAATAATAGATCTTATATTTTAGCTTATTTTCTAGCATAAAATTGTTGTTTTTTAATTCTAGCTTATTTTTCTTAGATCTAAATCCTTAAATATACCCGATCCGAGTTCACTTGATTGAACACCTTAGTTTCGGGTGGATTTAGATCTAAAGTTTCTCATCTTTTTATTAGCTTATTTTGTTCTAACTTTTCATGTCTTATTTCTTATTCCATCCTTCTACATCTAAGGCCGGAGCTTAAGGGTCTTATAAGGTTGATAAATAAATAAGGTTTTGATCTTTATAGTTTTTATGAAAATAATTAGTGGATAAAGTTGACACCTTTATTAGCTAATTAGTAAAGTAAAAGCTTTAAAGTGATAAACTTATTTGTTTATTAAGTTTGTAAGATCGGGTGGTTTTATATCATTGCGGTTCTTGTCATTCGGGTCTACCTTTTTCCCCTTTTTAATACTAGTAGTTTAGAATTATTAGCTTAAAATTGTTTATGTATTGATCTTATGATTTGTTGCTTAGTTTTTTTGTTTCTATGTTTAGTGAGTAGTTCCTTACGATGTTTGCTAAGTGATTAGTGATTTGGCATTTAGGTGCGGCGTTTTAAAAAGGTTTAAAAAATTAATATACATTAGAAGTTTTCAAATTTAAATTTACCGTCATTTATTTTTTATGCAATTTTATCTTTACTTGTCATATTTAAATTACTTTACTTTACTTTACTTTACTTGTATCTAATTTTTTAACTCTGTTTTCGAAGGATTTTAATTTTGTTAAACATTAAACCCGCACCTTATATGAACACTTTACGTCACTTAGCAAGCATTTTCTCATTTATATCTTTTAGATCGAATTTTAGTATAACCTTGATAGTTATTAAATCTTAAAATTAATTATTAGTTATAAAATAGTTTAATCCAAAGTTTCGGTTCCCTTTTATATCTTTCCCTCTTTAGTAGATTTAGAAAACAACACCCAAAAAAAACTTTAAGTGATAATCAAGCGCGTTCTTTCAACTCATTCTCTTGAATTTTCCATTCATTCTCGCGAGAACACGACCAGGAGGTTTTTGATAATTGCTTTGGTTAAAAGCGATCTTCTAAAACCCGACGGAAAATACTCACTATACTATTATTGGCCTCCTTATTATTACGTATTTATATATTACATATATATTTCTTTACGTGTTAGGTCGGACGGACTAATGCATTTTCTGTATTGGTTTTGCTTGAATATGTTCTCAGGTGCGTTGGTACTTGAGTTGGAGTTTGATGTGTTGACTGAGTGTTCAATGGAGGTGGATCTGCAACATCGGTTGTTGTAGAAGTGTGAGTTGTGTTATGTTGTTGACGTTTATCGAGATTATCAGCAGCATGTACAGTGGAAGACTTTGACACAACATGAGAAGTTCCATTGAGTAATTCACTGAACATCGGACTATAAAGCAATTCCAGCTCATTTGACGTTGTTACTGTACTTAGCAAACTTGAGGAACATTTTTTGACATTGTCTGACCGGTCTTAAAATGCTTGTTCAAGTACCGTTGTGGAAACATTGTGGACCCGGGGTCAAAAGACGTGATCTGACGCCATTTGAGGCAATTCGTTAAAGTTGACATGAATGGTTTCAACTATCATTATTGTTCTCTCTGCTTAAATTACCTGTAAGCCTTTGACTGATAGAATACCCACAAAAAATACATGCATACCTTTTCCTTCATTTTATCAGATTTTCACATCTCTGGCGATGTTATGCAAAGAGTAAACCAAAGATGTGAAAGAACTTTGACTGGAAGTTTCCTGGCATTGTATGATATGGTAAGGATTTTTTCTTGTCGAGGATTACAAAGTGAATGGTTTTGAGTAAACATGATGTTGGCAATTGCTTCAGCCCAGAAGAACAAAGGAACTTTAGCGGCGCTTAGCATTGTTCGAGCAGCCTCAACAAGAGTACGGTTCTGTCTTTTGACAACGCCATTTTGTTCAGGTGTTCGAGCAGTTGACGTTTCGTGTCTTATTCCCTCTTTTGCAAAGTATGCATGAAGAGTTTTATTAAGAAATTTTGTGCCTTTGTCAGTTCGAACTGTTGTAACTTGAGCATGAAGTCCTCTTTGGACAAGTGTGAGGAAATCAATGAGAACAGATGTTTCGTCTTTGGACCTCAAAGAAGAGTGAGTCAGGTATATCGGGACGTAAGTCAATCAAAACTGAATTCGTGAACATACTTCTTTTCAATATAATGGCTTTCTACCCGCATTGGACCACATAAGTCCATGTGTAGAAGTTGTAACCGTCTTTTTGAGCTCGGGGTAGTCTTAGTGTGAAAATACTTTCTTTTTGCTTTCCCCAGCTCACAAGAAGAACACAGAGATGAATTTTGTGAACTTCAGCTTTTGGAAGGCCATTCACAATAATTATTCTTTGAAAGCAAGTTGATGGTGTCGAAGTTTAAATGAGATAGACGACGATGCCATAACCATGCTTGAGACGATGTTGCTTTAGCCATTAAGCAAATTGGATTGGGAGTTGTTGAGTCTTGCAGAGTAATGGAATACAAATCTGTGCCACGAGAACCTGTGAGAAGATCATTTCCCTTCAAATCACGGATATAACATGTAGACTTCCGAAAAGCAACTTCCAAATCCGCATCACAGAATTGACCAACGGAGAATAAATTGTGATTAAGCCCTTCGACGTAATAAACCCTTTTGATAGTAATTAGATCCTTGGAACCAGATCCTCCATAGCCAAGAATTGGTGCAATTTGATCATTTCCAAACTTTACCGTTCCCAGAAATTTCTCCACAAAATTAGTTAGAAGTTTGAGATTTCCGGTCATGTGCTTTGAGCACCCAGAGTCGACGATGAATAGAATGATCTCTACGAGCTGCAAAATAATTAGAAGACAATGGAGTATTGGACACAGTGGAACACCTAGGAGTCTTATGTTCCAAAATATTAGTAGTCGTAGATGCATTTCCTAGAGGCATACTAATGTTTGGGTTAACATTGCCTTTTTGAGACTTAGGTTTCCAATTATATCCGGATGGAGTATACTTAGGATACCACCAACTGCATGTCTTACTAACTTGCTCATATAACTTCCTAGTTATGTTTCTAGATTTCTTGACAGTGGAGTCTGTTGCAACGGTTTTCTTACTGAATGTTGCAACAGATTGGTTCACATTATGCTTGGGTTCTCTAGTACTAATAGGCAGCCATTGGTTGTCTGTCCTTGATATTCACTCCATTGATATAATGTCAGAACACTAAAATCATTATATGTCATTTAGCGCCACATTTTCCACAAGTAACAAGACAAAATTTATACATTCGAGGTCTTAGCATTCAATACTGTCATTAAATCGCATGTTACTATCGGTTATATTAGAAATCTTATAAATGCCTTCGTGGTCTTCTACATTTTGCTGCTGCCTTGACTATGTTAGCATGACTCTATCTTCCTGTGATTGCTCTTAAGCTGTGGTCTGGCTAACTACTTGTGTGAGAATTACTCCTGTAGAGAAAGACACGCGTTTGTTAGGTTTCCTAATGTCTTGATGCAACTGAGGTGTTCTAGTTTGATTAGGCTTTGTGTGCACTTTATACATTCTGGGCCAAATAAAATATCAATTTTGTGTTCTTGACATTGGAACATATTCTGAGGCATAAATCTGGTGCAGTGATTGGTTTTGAAAAATCTTGTTCACTATTTTGTATGGTAACTGGCTTTGAATTTGAGGAAAATCTTTTCTTTGCAAAGAGAATCTGAAAAAATAGTGGTTTACCTAAATGGATTGTCTTTGGACTTTTAAAGCATTTCAGTTGTCGAATAACGATGATTTTTGAAACTTAGTTTCCACAAATTTACCTTTCATTTTTCTATGAGTTTTTTAATACACTTCCATTGCAAAATTTCTTTGTCTTGTAATTGAGCTTTCAAGTCCTGAGTTTCAAAATATTGTTCACGTTCTTTCAGAAATACTTTTAACTGATTTTCTTTGAAAGCTTTGTCATTTTTTATATTTTCTTTACACTGTTGTAAATCAAGTTCAAGATTAATCGCATGTTTCTGAAGTGCTTCAAAACTCTTTGACATTGTTCGACTTTTGAAGCCTTTTTTTCGAGGTGTTCCATTTTCCCAGGGTTGCTACGTAATCACATTGCAAATTAGTTAAATTCTCCAGATCAGTGTTACACACAAGTATTGCATTCATGTGATCAGCATAATAATATTCCCTGGAAAGTCGGTCGATTTAATTCAAAAACTGTGTTTTTTGAGTTTCCAGTTGAGATTTGAGAGAGTCTACTTCATGTTCAAGAGAATTAAAGTATCTCAAATTAGCAACCCGTTCCTGTTCAAACACAGGTGAAAATTTTCTAAGTCTGCATTGAGTCTGTAAATTTGGGGCCAAAATTTCCTTCTATTGTGTTTGAATGAAAGGATCGCTGTTACCAAAATTTGTTCTTTTGGCCAATGTTTGTTGCAACGTTTCACTCCATCAAAAAATGTGTCAAACACTCTTTTTATTCTTGAAAAAAGTGCTTTTAGAGCTTTACACTTTGATCCAAGGAATGGATTCATCCATTCGTTTTTCTAACAGAGTTGTTTGTTGACAAAAAGACTCTTTGGAAAATTCCTTATTAGAAGATGTATGACTCATCTTTGACGTTTTTGGAAAATAGTGTTGTTCAGCCGACTTTTCCCGTTGTGGAACGAACAAATCATAAAGATTATTCAACTAATCATAATCAAACGGTCTGATTAAATCGCTTAATTTTGATCGATGATCTTTTTCAAGACGAATCGTTTTGTCAGATTCAGGGGCTAACATTAACGCAAGATTATCATTATAGCAACCTATATCATACAGACAAGGATTCGCTCTTTGAGCTTTCTTGAGGAACTCATGTTTGCAAAACTCGTTTTTTTTTTTTTCTTACATTTACGATAAGCATATTCATTGTTGAACAGATTGGCCGGTTTTATAACATTATCATTCTTTACTTAAACTTTGTTTTCTAAAGCAATGACTTTATCAAGTTACTGTCTTCACGAGTTTTGTAAAGCTTAATCTGAGCCTCTTTTGCTTGTGACATTATGGAGTGGTTTCTTGATGTGCACAAAGCTCATTTTCATATCGAAAATGGTCTTGATCTTAAATTATGTATTTTTTGAGTTTATGCATTAGATGATTTTTCAAACAATCAGATTTGTCAGGGACATTAATCCCCTTTAGTTTTGCAAAATCAATTTCCACTTTGACGCATAATTCACTCATTTATAGTTATCCAAGTTCCCCTTGGACTTCTTAAGTCTTAAACATCAACTGTATTAGGTTTGGACAGTTCATTGTTTACTTCTTTGAAAATGGGTATTGATGATTCTAAACTTTTATTCTTAGTTTTTGAAATCTCAATTTACCTTTCAATTTACAACTAACTCCTTGTTTGATGATTCCTAAAAATTTTTTCGGTTTTTGATGTCATAAATTTCACATTTTAGTTTTTGACTTAAGAAGCACGCAAATCACGTCTTGATCAAGATCATCAGTTTATCTTGGTCATCCCCCCCTTTCCACCCATGAGCTTATCATAACATATATCGAATGATCAATAGTGATATTGGTGTCACCTTGTTCGCCAGATATATGTCATTTACTAGATTCAGGTGCTCAGGATGTTATTTTCCATGGCAAAACACATTATAGTTGTCATTTATAGTTTTGTACTTTATGCATTGGCTCATCATTAAATTATTGGTCCTGAATTGTCAACCTGATCTGGAGTACCTTCTTGAATCTGTGCCATTGTATATAATGTGCTTACAATTCCTGTTTCAGTCTCATCCATTAGTATCATCCTTCAATCAACTTGTTCTGCATTCAACTAAACCAAGCTTCCTCTTGTTTACACAATAACTCTTTTCCTTGTGATAAGCTTGCATCTTTACTCGTTTTGGTTTCTGACTTTCCTTGAAACATGCCCATATTCCTTGCATTGGTAACACTGAATCCCAAGACTTTTGCACTATGGAGTAACCTATATTTTCCCTAGCCCTAGCACAAGTGAACTGCCCTCTGATTATCATACCCAGTTCCTCTGTTGATTCTTGGAGAATTATCTTGATTAGCTCGACTGGTGTTTGATGAAGTTCGAAGGTTGTTGTTGGTAGGTTTGTAGATTTTCTTGAACGAGAGAGAAATTAAAGCCATGAGTTTGTCAATCTCCTTTTCCTTTGACATTTCCTCATCTTCAGTAACCGTAGCAGGTTCTGGATCATAAGTAGGAGCAGAAGAGGTAACAATTGCTTTTCCTCTGTTTCTGGTAGACTGTTGCGATCTGGTGGAGGAATATTGAGTGTTTTGAGTAGGATGGTTTTGATGATGGTAAACTGGTTGTTGTTGAGCAACAAGTGCAAGTGGATTAGCAGTACGTGCTAGTCTTTCAGCTCTTATCTCATTGACTTCATTCTGGTGTTGCTTCAGAATGTCATAAAGCTTGTGATAGGAGACAGTCTTCAGCTCTTGACTCTGCTTAACAAGTGTCACAAACCTTTGCCATTCTGGTTGTAGTTGAAGTAAGAACTGGACATTCACTTGATGATTAGTAACATGACACTGATTTCGGACAAGCTCATTCATCATCTTGTAAAACCGTGAGTAATACGATTCAAGTGATTCACCATCCCGTGATGTGAATTTTCCAAACTCCCAATATAAATTGGTTTCAAGATCTTGAACATTGATTGATTCACCTTGTTTCAACCTTTCAATGGCTTTCCACATTTCACATGCATTCGGACAAGCATCAACTGTGGAGTAGATATCGTTATCTATCCCTGTGAGAATGATCTGAACGGCTTCAGCTTCAGCATTCAGTTGATCTCGTATGTCTTGTGAAACATTCTTATAGTTCTCCATATACCTCTCTGTAGTTGTTTCAGAACTACCTTCAGCAACTGGAACTGTTTTCTCAGCCCATTGATACGTGTATGGTGGATTTTGGAGACAATGGTGGATGAGTTCACTGTTAGGTTTGGTGTCAATGTATCTCTTGATTCTGGATTTCCACTGAACATAATTACCCGGTGCTAACATTGGTGGACGATCTTTGCTACCCGCTTCCATGATAGCATTATGAAGAGCATTCGATGATTGAGTTTGCAAATTGGTATTTGAATTTGACATTTTGATGAAGTTGTTGTAAATGGATATCGGATCTTAAGTGTTATAAAGTGATTGATTGTGGTTTATAAATGAATTAACGTTCACGGGATTTTACAAATCTTTGATTAAAACCGAGAAAAGAATCGTATCTTTCGCGGGATTTTACAAAATCAAGAAGAAACCGTAAATGAATAATTAATTTGACATGTCAAATATGATTAAGTTGATTGTTGGTTTGATTGTAAGGTTTGTTTATGTTAATTGATTGTATGTTAAGTCCAAAATGATGTTCTAAGTCCTTCAAGTTTGTTTGTCTTGATGTTATGTTTTGATTAGACAATGATTAATAGATTCCCAAATTCGGTCAAATACCACCTGATGCGCGGATCGACTTGTAGATAAAACTCAAGAGCAAAACGCAGTGACTTTTGAGCAAAACGCAACGAGTATGAGCAAAACGCAACGAGTATGATCAAAACGCAACGAGTCTGAGCAAAACGCAACGAATCTAATCAAAACGCAACGAGTCTGAGCAAAACGCAACACTTGAGCAAAACGCAACGAATATAATCAAAACGCAATCAACTCTTGAGGCAAAACGCAATCAAGAATTAATTGGGCAGAGTTTCTCTTAGTCAAAACGCAGTGAGGGTCTTTAACTTGTGACAAAACGCAACGAGTCTGAGCAAAACACAACGAATCTGATCAAAACGCAACGAGTCTAAGCAAAACGCAACGAATCTGATCAAAACGCAACGAGTCTTAGTAAAATGCAACGAATAGGACAAAACGAAGTTGTACTATTTGGACCACACCTCTTGACCAAAACGCAACGAAGAATTACTTGATAATAGGCAAACCACAACCAAGAAAAAATCTTCAATCTTTTATCTAGGCCACGAAATGAATTGTAGAACCGCAATAAACGATGCAAGGGTTTGTTTTTAAGCACAAAAGTACCAACCTTTAACCTTATAAGGCATGAATAAAGATCAAAAATTTGTATTTTCTTGCGTTTTTTTTTGAACCAAAAGACAGAAAAAAGAATTGTCACGATTTCGTTATACAATCAAACACTAAACACCCCTTGGCGAGTGATACCACATGTTATCCCATTTAAAGTTGTTTTGATAGAATGTCATGGGAAGTACGTTAAATAGATAACGTATTTGGTAAAAAAGATATTAGAACATTGACTTGACATATTAGAATGTTTACATCATATACACATAGTTATAGTTGACATTGGTTGTTGCGTGAGCTCGTTTACTTTGGTTATGTAAACAATGTTACATAGTGGAATATGATAAAACGAAAAATTTCCCCGTACAAAGGTTGATCATAATATAATAGGTAGATATTACATTGATAAAAATTTTAGGTTATTATAGTCCCTCAACCTTAAAGAAATCTCGTCCTAAGATTTAGTTAAATGATGCAGTGATGTTTGTAAATAATCGAGTGAACAATTTACAAATCAAAAGAAGTCTAGAGACTTATTTGTATGATGGTAATAATGATAATGATTAAATGATCAAAAAGGAATTATTTGTACAAACGAATTAAAAGAGAATTGTTTGTATGAATGCCATACACTTAAGTCTACTCATTTATAATTTATCATTTACAAACAGAGGCATCCCAATCCTTGTAATTGAGAATTTATAAATTTATAGTTCGGTGGTTTATAATTTCCTTATTCAAATAAAGAAGCGTCCTAATTCATTTCAATAAGATGATTATAAATCATCCTACTTAAGCATAAAACATGATATCAAAACGGTGTTAAGTAGAAGATGTTTCCTTGGTGGTATGATTTTCCAAAATCATGAGAAGAATAATGAGACATTAAATTGCACGATACTAATCTAGAAATCACACTTGGAGATTTCGGCATACAATTCCTCCTTTCTGATTAATTCCAAAATTATTCTCAAATGGTCTGCGTGTTTTCTTTGTTACGAGAGTAGATGAGAATATCATCGATGAACACTCTCACAGATTTATCCAAGTATGGTTTGCACACATGATTCATGAGATCCATGAATACAGCAGGTGCGTTAGTTAAACCAAAAGGCACCACTTGAAATTTATAGTGTCCGTACCTTATTCTGAAAGTAGTCTTAGGAATATCTTCATCCCTTACTCTCAGTTGATGATAACCTGATCTTAAGTCAATTTTTGAGTAAACACTCGATCCTTGAAGTTGGTTGAATAAATCATCGATCCTGGGTAATGGGTAACGATTCTTTACAGTAAGTTTATTTAACTCCCGGTAATCGATACACATTCTGAAAGATCCGTCATTCTTTTTAACAAATAAGACAGGAGCTCCCCAAGGCGAAGTACTTGGTTGGATAAAACCTCGGTCTGCCAACTCTTGAAGTTGGTTAGATAGTTCCTGCATTTCTGAAGGAGTTAATCTGTAAGGTGCTCGGGCTACAGGTACCACTCCTGGAATTAAATTGATTTGAAAATTTACTTGGCGAAGTGGGGGAAGGCCAAGTAGATCTTTCGGAAAAACTTCTGGGAATTCTCTGACTACTGGTATGTCTTCCAGTCGTTTTTCATCAGATTTCTTCTCCATTACTTGAGCTATGAAAACTTGACATCCCCTGGATATATACCTTTCATTTTTTATACAGGATATGAGGCTTAGTCAAGTTTTACTTTGATCACCTCAGATGATTAAAGTTTTACCATCAATTGGGACGTGGACGACTTTCTCGTCACAGATGATTCTAGCATGATACTTGGATAACCAATCCATACCGATGACAACGTCAAAACTACCTAGTTTAATCGGCATAAGATCAATTTCGAAAGGTTGGTTTAACAAGGTCAGAGTTGTACCTTGAATAACGGTATTATGAAATAGCGAGGTATAACAGGATTATAATTGTATTATATCATGAACAACTTGCCTTCATACTTTACATAGTTAAAATTTGACAAGTGTTGTTATTTATACCACACATCCCGTGGTTAGGTTCTAACAAAAACTATAACTAGAATCTAATCTAGTAGTCCGAGGGTCCTTTGTTTCTGCAGTTCCTGGTCTGATGGCCCACTTTGTTACAAGTCTGACATCTGACAGTACAAGGTCCTGTGTGATGTAGAGTGCATCTCTTACACAAAGGATGGGGTCCAACATACCCACGGTTTTCAGTTGGGGTAGCAGCATAGGCCCTGAAGGTTTCCTGCCTTCTATTCTGTTGTTGGTGGTGATCATTGTTGTGGTTGTCATTGTTGTTGTTACGGTCGTTTTGGTAGTTGTTGTTGTTGAAGGTTCTTCTATCATCAAACTTTCGTTTGTGATCATTGGTTCCCTGCACAGAATTGTGCCTTGTTACTTGATCCATTAACCTCTGGGTTATGTTAATGGCTTCCTCCAAAGTTTGAGGCTTTGAAGCGGTAACATTTCCTTCAATACTTCTGGGTAATCCTCCGATGAAAGCTTCCATGAGTTTCTCGGTGTTTGGCACCATGTTTGGGCATAAGACTGCTAATTCCTGGAATCTTCTAATGTAAGTTTTAAGATCATCTCCTTTTACAGTCAGATTGTAAAATTCATCTTCCATTTTCCTGACTTCAGTTCGAGGACAATACTTATTTGTTAAGAGCCTTTTCAATTCAGTCCAAGTGATCTTATTGGCTTGTTCTATTCCAATAGGTTGGGCGTACGCATTCCACCAGGACAAGGCATCATCAGTCAGGGTACCAGTAGCAAATGTCACTTTGTTTTCCTCGGCACATTTGCTACGAGAAAATACTGATTCGGTCCGTTCAAACCAGCGAATGAGGCCAACTGCTCCTTCCGTACCATTGAAGTAGAAAGGTTGACAGCTTATGAACTCTTTATAGTTTCCCGTTTTTGTTACAGGAGTTCCAGTAGGTCTGGTGTTCCTGTTGGGATTACTAGTACTTGCCATTGTTGCAGCTTGTGCTTCTAGAGCCGCGGCAACACTGTCAGCAACTAGTTTCTTAATGGCAGCCTGAGTCATGGGTGGTGCTGCAGATGTTGATGTCCTCTTGGGAGCCATTCTATCAACATTTACAAGACAACACAAAATAAGAATGATATCACAAGTCATTGTCAAAATTTTCATACATAGTGGTATTGAAATCATTTGACATATTGTATGGATTCTTATTTTGATACAAGTTCTAACAAAGTAATACACATCCTTTGGTATTACATTGCAGGATATAACGGAAAATTTTTAGAATTTAAGATTTCCAGGAATGAACACTTAAACAAGCATCTGACTCATTAGATTCCTTGGGGACTGGTTCACTTCCAAGTGGTCGTGGTATGATCCATAATGAGTTATCTAACTCTGCAAAGATAGACTCATCAAAGGGATAATCTGGCGGTGGTGTAGTTGACCTAACCGGTGATGAAGATCCTACTGATGAAGATGGGGATATTGGAATGGGTGATTCAACAGGAGTCTTAGTGTCTTTAGGTGGTGGAATCTCTTTGGGAGGAATGAAATATTAGGATACAAACATTGGTGATAGTGGTTATACTAGAGATGGAGGCAAAACAGGCAGTGGATCAATAAGAGCTTGTGGTGGGAAAGGTGGTTCATTAGCAGCAGCATTATATGCTTGCCTATATGGATCATTATGAAAAGGTGAGATGGCTAGCGAGGCCAAAAGATACTTAGATAAATTATCTGAAGGATCAGGAGAGATGTTTCCCGGTGAGACTATTGTGTTTCGTTTGAGACTATCTGAAGTAATAAAAATTGTGTTTGTAAATGCAGATAATGAAATTCCAGTTTGGCAAGACACTTAACTATCTGATTTTTCTTAGATACTTTTGAAAACGTTGCTTTGCAAATGAAATTTCAAACACTCATAAAGTATCAGCGCATAAATGTTATACATTGGTATGTTGTTATGTCATAAAATATTGCACTTACTTCTAAAACAGCTTCACATGTAATTTTATGCGGAAAATGGAGAGCTGTTATTGTCTAGATATGTACACATCATTCATTTTTGTTCTTCATTCAAAATAATATGAAACATTTTCCAAAGTTTAATGACTATATTTGTGCTAACAAAAGTACAATGACCAATGTGAAAGATTGAAATACTTAGATATACTACTAGTTATTCTACAACATTAGCTCTTGTTGGAAACGGATATGCTACTAGTTTAACTGTTTAAGCTTACCTAATTATGTGTCTAGAAGACTAGAACCGATAGTAATTGGCACATTTGGAGGAAAAAGTAGCTAACGGCATTGGTTATGGGTGTTGATCACAATATTTAGTCATCAGTCTATGTGTGTGACATAATTAGCTTTGACCTAAAATAGGATTAAGAAACCGTATCACGAAGCTTCGTGCAATAGTTTTTAACTTAAATTTTGGCTGTCTGGTATTATTTTCTCACTTATATGCAATTTTTTACCTTGACTTCATCACCAGTTTCAATTTGTAGTTTCGTCACATCATCAAAGATCTAATCAAGGAAATAAGCATAAACAACTGAAGTCGATCACTACGAGCTGATTCATTAATCTCACCATTATATTGTTAGCTTCTTCCCCATAAAAAAAAAAAAAAAAAAAAAAAAAAAAAAAAAAAAAAAAAAAAAAAAAAAAAAAAAAAAAAAAATCTCACTTAACTTTAAGTACAAAATCTTCCACCACTAAATTTCTAAGTCCAACCTCTTCTCCAAATGGTCCTCAGTGCTATACCTATGCCACAATGGGTTTTGAGTGCTAACCTCTGCCACAAAGGGTTCTTGAGTGCTAACCTCTGCCAAAATGGGTTCATGAGTTCTACCAACATCTGGTTCCTCAGACACAGGGAGCTCAGATTGTGATTCAACTTGTGAAACATTTAGGTTTACAGGTTCATTTAAGTTCAAGTCCAAGTCATCAACTCTAAATGACTCATCATGACTTACCCTGATTTTCCACAACCACACCCGCATTTCAGCAAGGTGTCTCTCATTCTACATTATGTTTCATCAAATGATAATTGCCTCATCACATCATCTATAACCTGGCCAGTAGTTGCTTGTTGTGAGACAAAACTCAGGTCTATGTCACTAAACTGTGATTGTATTGTCGGGGAACATGACTTTGTGTATCAACCCTCTGTACACCACTCAACTGTATATATGTGATGACAGACTTATTAGTGAGAGGGGTTAAAATACAATCAGGCATACACCTAGGTGTAATGGACTCAGAAACAGAATCGTTACAATGTGTACTTGAATCATGTTGTGGCAAAGAGTTAGGTGTGACAGAGTCACAAACAGGTTCTTTAGGTATTTCACTAGACTCATGCCAGGTCAACAATAACATTTTTTCAGTTTGTTTTGCTTAATGCTACCAACTCATCTGTAATATCTTTTATGTTGCCTAACCGTGATGCCATAAGGTAAGAGTCTAAAGCAGTAACACCATGTTCTATATACACCTCAATCAACTTAAAGCTCCTAACAAGGGTAGCCAAGCAACAAACATCCTCCTCGTAAACCAAAGCATACAACCCTTCATCTAGACTGCTAAGTGGTCTAAGATAATTATAATACATGGGCTCAGATTTACCTGTGTACCTAATTTAAGAACTATCATGTTCAGCGCAACAACTGTAACAACCATGACTTGAGCAGGTTGGTCAAACCGCAGTGTTGACTTATGTGCCTGTTGCAATGTATGGTTTATGTGATTTTATGTGTTTATGCGAGCTTATATGTGTTTGTGTGGGATATGTGAGATTGGATAATCAATCCATTGAGCGTGATCGTCTCATTGGGATTGGATTAGTGTTGAATTTTGTGAAGTTCATTTCGTTCACTTTTGGTGACAAGGAAATGATTATTGAGATTTTAACGTTTTGTGTTAAATGTGTAAGTATTATTACGTATACGTATTTTTGTGTTAGTAATTTAAGACAAGTTTAGGTTTAGAGGTTAAGTTAAGTGAAATGAGTTATTTGATGGAGAAATTTCATTTTAACCAACTTATAGTGCTAATGGAATTGATTGGGTATTTTGAGAAAATTGGTTTGGTTAATACGTGGATCTCTAGGTGATGGATTAAAATGAGAAGTGTGTCAATTGTGAAAGAAATGAGTTTATTAAAATATGAGAGTTTTTGGAAGACTTTCTATTTTTAGAAAGTGAATTTGGAAAACGAAAGTATTTTTAGAAAGTTGTTTTCAAGCAAAATGGTTTTCACAAATTAGCTTAGGTTTTTATAAAACTTAAGGTATAAAGATAATTAATTAATTAATAAAAGAAAAGAAAAAAAATATTTTTTTTATAGGTGAATAGTAATCCGAATTTTAGAAAAAAAAAGGAAAAGAAAAAGGAAAAAAAAAGAAAAGGAATTGTATTTGTAAACAAATTCTAATTGGACCTTATCTATAATTAATATTGTAGGCTATAAATACAAAATAAAACCCAAACCCCTCCCCCATTTGTTTCAGTCGACTATCAGAAGAAAGAATTTTTTTTTTTTTTTTAGGGTTTTGCCTTTGTAAAGAATTCAAGCTTCTAGGTAAGTTTTAATTAATTCTTATTATGTTTTAACTATTAAATATGTAATAATTAATATAATAGATTAGGGTTCATGTAAAATCTATAAATTTAGGTTTTTAATCTTTTAAAATCATTTTTTTATATCATTAATGAAGTTAATCATGTGCAATTAGGGTTTTAGGATTAGTAAATTCGGAGTTAAATTGTTAGCAGTTTTGAAGGGTCAACTTGCGAGGGTCATAACTTGATCATACGGAAAGCTTTTAATGATTTTCAAAAGCCTAAAATTATCTACAGGGAGTCTAATTTCAAACCCCATAGGTTTCATGAATTAAAAGTAAGTGGAAGGTATTTAAATAATTCAAACAAGATTCGTTGTCAAAGCTGAGTTTTTATGTCAGATTTAGGTCAAATTGTGAGAAGTAAAAACCCTATTTAAAATTTGAATTAGACTTAGCCCTTCTACAGTAGTTAATTCTTATGTGTCTATTAAAGATACACCAAAGGAATTTAATCAATTCGAAGTCTAAGTATTATTTTTTAAGCCTAAACTTTTTAGTGCGCAATCAGACCCGAATTAAGACTGTTTTGGAGTTTGATTTTCTTAGGAGTACTTGTGTATGCAATTGATACTTGGGAGTCTCAAGGTAGTTAATATACTCATTAATGAACATATTTAATTTTTGGTTTGAATTATGAAGGTCATTTAGTTAAAGGTTTTGAGTGGCGATAAAGTCACGTATATTGAATTCTGTAGTTTGGCACGATTGTGATTGCTAGTGAACTTGATAAGTACAAGTGGTTTAAGTGGGAATGGAGTCAAGGTGGACCATGGGGTTAATAAAAAATCTTAGGACATCCATCATATGATTGTTTACATGTATATTAAGCTTACGGCTTTTAATGAGTGTAACACGAATTATTCTTGTTGCGTAGATTTGTGATTGTCATTTGTGAAGCCTTGTTGGAAGCTTTTGAGTGCTAGGCAAAGGTGAGTTTCATAGCCCTTTTTTCTTATGTTTTATTGGGGTGAAAATGATGCTATGTGTTAAACTGTTTTAGTTGCTGTGATTATTTGCTATGTGATTATTGTTTCGTGATTTGTTCGGTTAGGAGTGGTCTTTACTACTCAACTCAAACCAACTGAAGGGTTGAAATAATACCTACTGAATTGTGTGGAAAGACTCCATGGCTTAGTGATCAATTGGAGTAGTTTGTGATGTGATTAGTTCGGTTGGGAGTGGTCTTTACTACTCAATCAAATCCAACTAAAGGGTTGAAATAATACTCAATGATGTGTGGTCCAGGCCTAAGTATAAGTTCCAGCTGGTAGACTTTTAGGTGCGTAAGTGACATATGGATCGGGGGTAACGTTCCTACCTAGTTGTTGAAATGGATCGGGGGTAACGTTCCTACCCAGTTGTTGTAATGGATCGGGGGTAACGTTCCTACCTAGTATGTGGATTGCATGTTAGCATAAGTTCATATTTTGCATAATTGTCCTAAATTGTTTTGTTAATCACAGTAATTGGTTTGAAAGGTTTGAATTGTGTGTCTTAAACCTATGACTCTCACCAACCATTGTGTTGACGTTTTAAGCATCATTTTCAGGTGTGAAGTCATGAGGATTCTTAAGATAGTGAGAAGTGGCTAGAAAGAGACCTTAAGATGATCTTGAAGTTTATATGTGGATGTGTAGCATTGTATGAATATATGTTGCATGTCTCTTATTGGCGAGAACTTCCTTTTCATCAATAAAGACGCCTTTTATGTTTTGGTTAGTTATGGGTATTGTTATGACACATTGTGTCTATACTTTACTTTATTGTATGCATTTTAGTATTCTCTATATAGACACCATTGTGTTGTGATGATATCCATTCTTGTTACGCCTCGCGTTTCCGCCTTGGCGGGGTGTGACAGATTGGTATCAGAGCCTATGGTTATAGAGAACTAGGTGGTTGAGCCTAGACTATAGCTTAAGGGTCCCTCATATAGTTGCATTTTAGGGCATAAGTGTTTGTGTACGTATATACCGTATGTTCTCGCTACTTTAAAGCTTTGAAATTCTTCCTATTTTGAATTACTACTATATAATATGAAATATATACTTTTTCATTATGGGGATCTAATAGTATATACCCCTTTGTTATTGACTGAGGAGCTTAATTTAGATGTTGATACTGAAGTAATTGCTAAAGATAAAGGTAGTGATGAAAAAGGAGGAAGCACAGTTAGTACTGCTAGGTCAGAAGTTGATACTGCTAGGCCAGAAGTTCATACTGCTAATGCACCAGTTAGTACTGATGGTGTAACTATTAGTACTGCTGATCCTGAATTTAGTGCTGTTGAGCCTAGAACTCCTCCTACAACAACAAGTATATTTGATGATGAAGATATTACTATGGCTTAAAATTTGATTTTAGATGAAAGAAGAGAAAGCCAAGGGAAAAAGGAGCTAGTGGCCTTTAAAGATGTTGGAGATTCTTCAAGTCCTGTGAGATCAATCACAACACCAAACACTTCCATCCTTTGATCCTAAAGACAAAGGAAAGGGTATCTTAGTTGAGGAAGAACCTATCAAGATAAAGAGAAAAGATCAAGGAATAGATCAGATTGAGAGAGATGAAGAATTGGCTCACAAGCTACATGAGGAAGAATTGGTTGAGATTGCAAGAATACAAGAAGAAAAATTAGCACAAGAAGAAGCTTCCAGAGTTGCTATAATGGAAATAGTTGATGATTCCAAGCAAGTATGATGCTGTATGCATTGTTTGCAGACTAAGCTCACACAGGAAGAAAAGATGAGAGTACACATTTGAAGAAAGAGCAAGTTTCTAGGCTAAAAAACCAATAGCGCCACAAGAATAAAATTCAGAGCTGCACAAAGAGCTGCTGAGATTAGAAGTAGACCACCAACTAAATCTCAACTAAGGAATATAATAATGACATATCTAAAGAATATGGGTGGTTACAAACACTCTCAGCTAAAAGCAAAGACATTTGAAGAAATCCAAGCTATGTATGAAAGACAGTAAAATAAAATTGATGACTTCAAACCTATGGATTCAGATGATGCAGAAAAAGATACTAAGAAGGCAGCTGGTGAAGATACTTCAAAGAAGGAGGAGGTTCTCAAAGAACCTGACAATACTAAGATTGAAAGTACGAACAAGGAAGATGCAGGAGAAAGAGTTTCAGATGTTTCAAATAGGAGAAAAAGAGGTCCAAGAATGATAAGAATGTCTAAGAGGAAGAAGATATAGTCTGACCTTGAAGAAGAAGAGGATCTAAAGACTTTTCTAAAAATAGTTCCAGATAAAGAAGGAATAATAGATTATGAAGTCCTGGAGAAGAGATTTCCAATTATTAACTGGGAATCAAAGTTCTATCATTATGACAGACATGGAGCAGAGGGTATCTACTACATGATCTTTAGATCTGATGGAAGCTCTGGATAGATTAAGACCTTTTCTGAAATGGTGACAAGATTTGATAGGCTAGATCTTGTGGAGTTATATAACCTGGTGATGCAGAGGTTTGAAACAATTACTCCAGAAGGTGTTGATCTAGTTATTTGGGGAGATTTAAGGACAATGTTTGATGCAAATGCAGAAGATGAACTCTGGCAGAATCAAAAAAGATATAATCTTAAGAGCTGGAATTTCTATGAGAATTGTGGGGCTCATACTTTAACATTGGAAGATGGTACTGATATTCATATGCTTACAGAGAGGAAATATTCACTCATAAAAGAAACACTTGAGAGGATGATGTCTTTAAAGTTGATAGCTGAGTCTGCAAGTGATTATGCTTATGATCTACTTAGATTCATTCAAAAGCAGATTGATGAAGCTGGAAGCCATGATGGAGGAGAGAATGATCTTTAAGTGTTGGTTTCATTACCACAAAACAAATGGTCATCAGTTCACCATGTCTAACAGACATCAAGAACTGGCTAGTCTAGAGCAAACAGCTTCTGGTAAAGACTTCTTAAATCGTTAATGGCTGTAGTTTGCCAAAAAAAAACTACTATGGTTCTCTATCTCATCGTGCTTCACAGTAAAGTGTTTGGCTAGTTCCAAAGCAAAAAACTCTGGTAAGACTTTCAAATCCATTGATTCGTTGATAGGCTTACCTCCAAAACTATATGGGTAAGCTATGATCATGTTGTTACAATGAAGCATTGGCTATTCTAGACCAAACGGCTACTGGTAAAGAAACATCAAATCCGTTTATGGCTCGTAGTTTGCCAAAAACTACAAGGCTAACTTAGTTGGGGTTGCTGAGTTGCTAAGATGCTGTGATGATGACAATTCTAGAAAGCTAAAGAATTTCAGATTATCAAAGTAAAAAAAGAGCTAAAGTTATCAAGAATAATTAAAGAGTAAGCAGTGTGTTTGAGATACATCCTCAACGGTTTCAAAAAGCTCAAATCGAAGTAAACATGGAAGGTTAAAACAATGTGAACATCCTGTTTAGGGGGGATTTTTTAGGAGTTATGTTTCTATGTTAGTACTGTTAGTATTAGTTCGTTAGTTACTGCCAGTATTTATGTTAGTACTTGTTGTAGAGTTTGTACTGTTTGTAGTAGTTAGTACTGCTAGCATATATAGATAGTATTGCTTAAGTGATATGCATGAGATATATTAGGAATAGATAGGCATGTCATTAACACGTTTTTTAAGCCCTTAGGGTTTCCTTGGTTTTAAAAGGAACCATATGGACACTAGTTGAAATAAAGTTTCACAAACATTTTTAGTTAGTTTGTCTGTTACCTAGCAGAATTTATTAGTAATCAAAGTTCTGTTGTATTAATTGTTTTATTATCATTATATGTGGAGTTTCACATATTTATATTGTTTTAAGTCATTTGTTTCTCTTGTAGTTAGTTTGGATATATCCAGATTGACTACCACCCTTAACAGGCTAGAAAGATCTATTCAGACTGGGATCAACACTTTTTGCTGCAAAGTGCTTCCTTCTCTTTTTTCCTAGAGGTTTGTGCGAAACAAGATCAACCCTTTCACTTCATATGGTAAACTCTTCTTGTTCTCCTTGCTTGTAATTTTTTAGAGATAATAAACTGACTCAGCCTTAATCTTTGCACTGTATATCATCCCATGTTTCCTTTTCAAGGTTAATTGTTGGACTTTAGCTTTCTCTTCTTTACATATCCTTTTTCAGTTCATCAATTCAGCTTGTGCAACCTTTGAGCACTTCCTAATACAAGCTTGAGTTGATCTATCTTTTGACTATTTATTCACTGGTTTCAGGTTCAATATTTTGTACTTTACACTTGTCCTATAATTCTTTGCATGTGATGGGTTGTTGTGAAGAAAAACTATTAGTGTAGGTATTGAGTGTAGGTGCTTGCTCTTGTCATGATAAAAATCCCTTATTGCACCTGGATCTTGTGCTAGTAGGGTTGTAGGTTTGAACTCTTCAACTCTTCCAGTCTTTGAGCCAAATTAATTTAAACTTCAGTTATTGAAGCAGGCACGAACTGGGATTGTAGTGGCTTAGTTATAAACTGTTGTAGCAGCAGTATAAATTGAGCAGCAAACATCTTTCTTAACTATTAGATACTCATTGTTCTGCAACATAATACTTCTCTTCAGTAAGAATCACTCACTTCAAACAGTAATATCATCTCCTTACACTCCATTGAGTTTCATCTACAATGTAATATCGCATCTTTATCAAATGTCATCAATTTTCCTCCCCTTTTTGGATGCATCCTCCTGATTACCCAAACTAGCTTCATCAGAGGAAACTATTCTTGTAGATCTACCAACCTTGTATAATCTTTTGAGCTTGTGAGTTCTTGATCCTCCTTTCTTCTCTAACTTCTTGACTCTTAGTTTTAAACTTGTAATCTCCTGAGCTTGAGCAGTCTTTGTTTTCTCCAGATCAATAACTCTATTTTGCAAGTTGGTACATAATTCTATCAATTCCTGAATCAAGTTTTAATTCTATCCTCACCACTTCGGAAGTGGGTTACCTGCTTAGCGAGCAGTGGATCATTGGAAAGTTTAGATACATTCTCAGACCTAGTCTGAGCAATTGTATCCCCCATGGTTTCTTGGCACCTGGGACCACCACCTGAACTAGTTCCTGGGGAACTTGGTTCATTAGGTGTTGCCTTGGATTGGGTCTTATTGATGTTACCCCTGTCTTGCTCTGCATCTAAGCCAGTAGCAGTAGTGGCATCCCTTTCTAAACTGTCATCCCTCTTATAACACCTCGTGTTTTAGGTCATTGTACGACATTATGTAATTCACAATTTATTTTTAGGGTTTTACGCGTTTGCTCTTAAATCGTAATCGTTAAGCTAAACGGCTAAATAAAAATGTTCATTCAATGTAAACGAGCATTAAATGATTAAACATTTACATCAAGAAAGTGTTAAATGATTATTATGAGGATAATTATCAACTTTGTTCATCTTATTTTTATTGGTTACGTAAAATGCTTACGTTTCGCGATAAAATGTGTTTCGGCTCGTTTATTTTGGGCATTCCGGAAAGCACCAAAACCTAACTACACTTAAAAAATACCACGTTTTTACCAATTACTCAAAATAATCAAAATATCATCTTATATATGTGTATGTGGCCGAATTTTTAGGGACAGGACCAAAGAAATATCTAAGTGCATGAATTTTGCCCTAAATATCAAGGATACATATTTTCCTAGGGAACCAAGGTTTCACCTTGTAAGCACCTGTCACACTTTCGCTTTAGGGAAACCTTCCTTTGAAGGCCTTTGGAATAAGTCTTGCATGTTATATAATGCATAAGCTGCAAGATATACACACATCTTCCTTTTTCACAAAGTTTTAAACAAGAAATATCTTCTCCACTTTCTCTTACAATAGCACGGCTAAAACTCATAAATTACTCAATCCTAGCTTGATTTTATATCATCATACATGCATTTACATCTATTTAAGGTATTCTAATAAGAATTGTAGGTTAGTATTAAGTTTATAGGAGGTTTTAATAAAGATATTGTAAGATTAGGGGTTTTGGTTGAAATTAGGGTTTTCACTTTATTTTTTCAAGGCAAAGGTTGTTAATCACAAAGGGTTGACTTGTATTTCTTTTCTTACTCTATCTCAACAAGGTGTTTTAAAAGCTTAATTTTTCATAACTAAGATTATATGTGTTAATATGCTCTATAGATAAATCTCAATTTAGGCTACTTTGAATAAAAAAAACTTGTGAAAGGGATTTTTACTTTGATCAATGTTTTGTGATACTT
Organism: Tanacetum coccineum; assembly: GCA_026074375.1. Classification (NCBI taxonomy): domain Eukaryota; kingdom Viridiplantae; phylum Streptophyta; class Magnoliopsida; order Asterales; family Asteraceae; genus Tanacetum; species Tanacetum coccineum. Next base: position 26,760 of record BQNB010029321.1, on the reverse strand, counting down.
ATTTCCATGTGATATGATGTATTTATGATGTTAAAATGAAATTATAACTCTTGTACACACGTGGTTAAGTTATTAAAAATGAATTTGTACAAATTTGGGTTTCTTTTTTAAAAGCTGTGATTTAAAAGTGAGGTTGAGGAAATTGTTGTCTTGATAACATGGTAAAATATGAATACTAATGGAATTTATATATGTAAGGACTTATGATATAAACTAGTTGTATAGTATGTTGTAATCAGGTGTTGAAGCTTAATGGTAATAAAAATTCAAGCTTAAAACATGTCTTAATCACAAAACTTCAAACTTTCTATTTTGGTTCAAATTTGGAAGCAGCCATATTAGGTTTTATAAAGATAGTACATCTCATAAGGATTCCAAAATGATAAGAAACTCGAAAAATGGATTAATAACGAAGAAGATACACTCGCTTAGAGTGTTTTCGTCGGGCTAGTGAACTTATAAAAAAATTTTTATAAAAATTTACTATTAATGGCTGCTAACTTATAACTTTGTAAACAATCAATATTATGATTTAAAACTTTCAATTATTGAGAAAGTGTGTTTAAAAATTGTTCGAAAGATTCTCCTATAAAACGGGAGTTATAACGGATAAGTTATCGACTTAACGGGTGTTACGTTTATTAAAAAGTATAAAAATGATTTCTTTAGCTGTTTTATGAACTGTAAAAAAACTATTCATCTCAGTATCTCAAAAACCTAAAAATGTGATTATATGAATTCACTGTCTTAAATACGAAAGCTATGGGCGGAAGAAACGCGAGAAACGGACTTAAAACAATAAAGTTAGGTCATTTTTGCTAAAGGCGTAATTATAAACGTTTTTACTTTATCTAATCGATTTCATTAAACGAATAGTGGTGCTCATACGCTGCTATATATATATATTCTATAGTTTATATATTTATTATATATATATATATATATATTATACGATATATTTCTTATATACTATATACTATATATATTTTATATGTTATTAGTTTTCAACTAGTACTATTATTACTAGGGAATTTCATAATGCGGCTTCTTCGGATTGGGTATTGACTGAGTGTGGATTTACAATTTAAATTGTCCTAAATCATCGTTTCGTCATGTCATGACCTCTTAAATTATGATAGCCTGAACGATAGTACGATGATAACTATATAGGATTATATATGGTAGTTGTTAGACTACGTACTTGAATACTGATTATAGACTATATTAAATATGGTTGCATTGATTTAGGCGTTAGAGTGTGACGCGTTTTATTGGATATTTTATTATTCAATTTTACTCACTCTTGGTGAGTTCTTTTCCCTTTGTTTTACATATTATTAATTTAAAGTTTTTAGGGTGAGAAACATATGCATGTTTTACAAATGGGGCAATTGTAACATTTTATCATGATTTACGTTTTGCAAACGCCGCTCTCAGTACTAAAGTAGCGTATAAAAACCCACTGATGCCCTTGAATCATGAAACTGTCAGTTACTGGCAATGTGAGCGCGAAATGATTATTGATAGATTATTTGGGATGACTCCCCGTTTCGGGTGACTAGCTATCATGGAAACGAACGTTTTTCATGTCGGATTTGGATGTTACGGGTTTTGAACATCATCCACGGGAATGTAGGCATATTTATATACTTGTCTTCATTTATGTCGAGCTTCGGTGTCATGAGCTTAGGAAAACGTAATTACTTTTTTGTGTTGTCTGCATCTGTTGCGATTTTCACGGGGATATGTCTTGCAGGTTCACTGCATATTCATTTTACATTAACTATATGAAATTCACCAACTTATGTTGAGTTTTAAATGCATGTTTTTCTAGGAAATTCATTAAGCACGAGGAACGAAGGGATTACATTGGTGGTTATATTTTGAAGTATGCATAAAGATTTAGTCGACATTTACATTTTGTATATCTGTTATGGGCTTGGAATTTTTGTAATATAAACAAGTAAAACTAGTTAAAGCTTTGGGCTTTTGTAAACAAAATTTTGTTAAAATCCAATGTATCTGTTCTTTTTCTAATGACTTATTGGTCGTTCTTATATTTATACTTGTGTTTATTCGATCTGAGATGTACACAAGCCCCAGGACCCCTTTTCAGCTTGCGACTCGAATTTGGGAGCCCGGTGTTACAAATTGGTATCAGAGCCAAGGTTATAGAAGAACCAGGTCAAATGTTTTTGTGTGGACTATAACCGTTTTCAAGATTGCATTCATACAAGGGGTTTTCTCGGGAATACATACACTAATTGTGCATTTGTCGGTTTGCTTGATGCATGACATGATAATATTCATGTTGATTATACAATGTCTATGATATCAAATGTATATTATATCAAGAGATCTTATATTAAATTTAATATAAGTTTTTGTTGGAGTTTTCAGATACGATTATGTCTGATTCGCGGAAGATTCTTCGGTCACATACACGGTTGTGGTCCAGCTCCTTTGAGGATGGGTCAGACATGGTTCAACAGTAGTCGATTGGTCCCAACCATTATGCCATAGGGAACCCATATGATTAATAATGGTACTTAATCAGGTTCACTTGACTTTGACTACATACCTGTCCACGAGGTTACACCATCGCCTGATACACTAACTGGGCCCTACGGGATGACCGCAATACCTCCCCCACTGGACTTTGTTCTGGCGTCGTGTACTAAGTGCATACACAGGAGGATGAGATACTCCCGGGCCGAGGAGCGCCACTACCTGTGCTGCCTTTACCCACTACAGATTCACCAGGAGATGTTCCTGAGTTGATCCGGAGGCGGAGCCGGAGGAGATGATTGAGGATCCCTAGGAGGATCCAGCTGATTACCATCTGCTGATTGGGATGATGATGATGATGATGTTGAGGATGATGGACAAGGTTGAGGAAGAGGAGGAGGAGCACCCTGATCCCGGGCGATCTGTCCCACTTGTAACACTGTATGATTGCCAGGATATCTTATCGGGATGAGGCCATCATATCACTTCTCTTAGGGGAAATGTGGTCGAGAGACTTCTTGCCTTAACCACCCCACCACTATCATCTCCATTACCACATATACCATATCCCCCATTTCCAGCATCACCACCTGCTAGTCCTATTTATCCGTTGGGCTATTGGGCAGTTATGATCCGGCTGAGAGCCGTGACACATCCACTTCACATCCATACCACTACTACTTATCACCATCTTGCTTGTTAATATCTTCTGACGCAGACAGGACTTGCCCGAGATTACACTACCACCTCGGAAGAGGGTTAGGTATTGACCTTGGGTTCCTAGGTACGAGATTGGAGAGGAGTTCAAGCTGTAGCTGGGGGGGCTGAGGGGGGGGGGGGGGGGGGGTGGTGGGGGGGAGGGGGCGGGGCGGGGTGGGAGGTGCACTAGACCAGTTGGAGGTCGTATTTTTAGGCAAGACATATGGGTTTGTCGGTCTATGGATACCGAGATCAGTAGACGGAGCAGCCGAAAGAGTCGGCTAGGGGTTTAGGAAATGTTTGGATAGATCGAAGAGAGGCATTGAGGAGTTTGCAACCGTATGGGACCTTGGTGGGTATTATTCTAGGGTGACTAAGTTAATGAAGTCCTAGGATGCAGGACACTACAGGATATATTATTGCTGTGATAAGGATACTCAAGACAGGCCCAGTCCCCAATTATATCAGAGTGTTGGGGACATTGGTGATGATAGTCAGTACCATTTGAGACTGCAACGACTCTAGTTAGGAGGCTTGGTTTCCCGAGAGGCAAAGGACGCTCCATAGAGATTAGCTATATGACATTTAGGATTATGGCATTACGTTCTGTAGTGATGGGTCAGCAGGCAGTGATTTCACAGTTGCAGGCAGCTGACCGTAAGAGTCAGGTTGTGACTTTAGAGATGCTACAAGCAGACTACCAGAGGCAGGTCCAGTTGACTAAGGCATTAGAGTGGCTAAAAGGACTACAGACTCAGATGGCCAAGTTTCAGAGGCAGCTTGGACCCGCAAAAGGTCCGGCACAGCCTGATGCACCAGGGGAGGCAGGTAGCAGTTCCTAGATTTGGTTATGTTATAGCTATGCTATGCAACCTGTTTAGTATTATAGGTTATTCCCAGCTAGCAGACTGTATAGATCTTTTGTTTTGTTTAGTTACCCAGTATAGGTCTTTTGTCAGGTATTATCTATTTGTTCAGCATACTAAAGTGTTACGGGTATATCCGGCTAGTATGGCTTTAGGTTGTTTCTTTCGTGCTTGTAACTAATGGTAGTATTAATTTTGTATTGAACCGAACATGTATGTTTTTCCAGTTATAGATGGATTATGGACGGATTACGTTATATATGAAATCGAATTTATTGTAAATAAATGTCCGATTTGGTCTATACCATGGTTAATTTCAATATCAATTGTTACATTTATGTGTGATGTGATCTCGTTTTATTTTCATGTGTATATGTTTTGTATTAGTTATGATTGTTGAAATTAACGGGTATTATGTTTTCTGTGTGTGATTTAAAGAAAATGGCATCAAAGAGAAGGACCACGAGGTTAAACCAAGGGTCAAAACCAACACCAGTTCACAGGACCTCATACCACTACTCTGTCTACCAATGCCTTAAATTCAGGCAATGGATTAACGAAGGCGTTACGCTGCACTGGCAGCACGTGATGCAACCAAAAATGGCCGATGATAGCCATTAATTCAGGAACTGGGTGCCAGAAGGCCTGGTGCAAGTTGCTCGTGGTAATGGCACCTACCCGTGACTTCCTAAAAAGCCAACCCTTTTAAACACTTCAAGGCTTCCGAGGGAGTTATTGGACTCACTCAGTGGTTAAAAAAGATGGAGTCTATTCACAGCAAACACAACTGTACAGTAGCATGCCAGGTCAAATTTGCTACGTGTACCCATGTAAGAATGCTCTTACATGGTGGAATTCCTATGTTAAGACACTACTCCTGAAGTTGCCCATGCGATTCCATGAAGGACACTGAAAAAGATGATGACAGACAAATACTGTCCAAGGGGCGAAATTAAGAAGCTGGAGTTTGAAATGTGGAATTTGAAGGTAAAGGGTACCGATGTGGTAACCTATAGCCAACGTTTCCAAGAATGGACACTAATGTCGATCTCGGATGTTACTGGAAGAAATAGCCAAGTTGAGAAATATGTCGGCTGGCTTGCCCGACACGATACATGGCGTTGTGATGGCAAACTAAGCCCAAAAAAACTATGCTCGGATGCCATTGAGTTCGCACTGAAACTCATGGACAAGAAGATCTAACACTTGGGCTAAAGTCAGGCTGACAACAAAAGAAAGTCTGATGACATCCGACAGGAAAAAACCAGAATCAACAAACTAAATAGAGACAAAGCCATGGTAGAGCTATATGCCGCAGGTAATGGTGAAGGAGAATACCAAGGGCCTAGACCTCTATGTTCCAAATGTAATAATCTCCATGATGGGGTCCTTGTGCTCCAAATGCCACAAGTGCAACCGATTGGAGACATTTATTCTCGTGACTGAAGGATCCCCAAAATGTCAACACTGGGCGCTAATAAGTGGGCAAAATTTTGTTTTGAATTTGGTGCTTGCTAAGGGGCATTTAACAGATGGGAATTGTCCCAAAAATTGAAAGAACAACAAATATGACACCCCCAAATTAGGTCGCAGCGGTAATAAGGGTCGCGGGGTGTCTACTTCATAGATCAATATCACAAAGATGTATATAGACGGACCAAAAAGTTTTTTAAACTGTTTACATTGGAATTTACAAAGTATTTGTTACATAAGGCGAAGCTTCACATTGTCCACTTCGTTCATAAATACAAAGTTTTCTAGCCCATAACAGTAATACAAAATGTTATGCGGACACAAATCTTTAATGCATGATATCCAAATCTAAACCACCAATGTTTCCTTGGCTTCTCTTGCTACTTGACCACCTGAAAACATTTTTCTTTAAAAGTCAACAAAAATGTTGATGAAATATTCATAGGTTAGTAATTAAATTATGCAGGACCTCAAGACTTTTTCCCGTGATAATCCAACAGCTGCAGACATCACAAAACCTATTACAATTTTCCTAGCTCATGACATTTGAAGCTCGACAATCTTTGTCGCATATTAGATTTGCAAATTTTATGTCGTTTAGATGTTAACCATAAACATCCCAAATTCGACATGTTATAAAGTTTCATTTTTCGGTGATAGATAATCACCGAAGGGATGGTAATAATTAAATAGATCTATTCATAACATTCGCGCTCACATAATGTAAATCACAACTACATCTATGTAATTGACAGTTCATGATAATGGGCTCAACTTGGGTTATTGCTACTTAGGCAAACATGTAATCAATATAAAATATACACCTGCGTCCAATTTATAAAACAAAGCATGTTTCCACCCAATTATAATCATTGAAATTGTAAATTTGGGTATATGGAGCTCTCCTTGAGTTCTGATAATCCTATTTTCACAGTTAAACGCGTCACGTAAATGATCGAATGCAACCTAAATGAACATAGGTCGTATAAGCACTAATCGCTTTGATTAACTAACATCATATACAAGTCTATGTTAGTTACATCATACTATCGTTTGGGCTATCATAATTTAAGAGGTCATGTAGTGACGTATGAGGAGCTAGGACACTTTTAAATGTAAATCCAACAACTCGTCGATACATACTTTTGGTAAAAACGTCATAACTTTCACGTTTTAAGTCCGTTTCTTGCGTTTCTTATGCCCATGTCTTCGTACTAAGACGAGTTATCAAAAATTGACATTTTTATATTTTTGGTCCTCTGGTGAACAGTAACTTTTACTGTTCACACCAGATCATGAGTTATCTTATATCGTTTTTGTTGTCGTAAAACCCGTAAACGTCGTATTTTATTCATTATAGCTCCATTTTTAGCAATTCTTTCTAGCACGTTCTCGTAGTTGAAAGTTCTACTTATTTATGAGGTTTTAAAAAATAATTATTTCTGTCATGAATAGTAACTTTTATAAAAATAGTTTTATAAAAGTATTAATTGTCGTAAATTCGCGAAATTCATAACTCATTCGTTATTAATTGAAAATTTACGATTCTTGTCATTTTAGAATCCTAAAAATATGTGTAATCTGTCAAAATTACTCAACTTGCTGTTTTATATAATTTTTATAAATTGTTTTATAAAAATTCTTTTATAAATCCGTTTAATTAACGTATAACTCGTAATTAGCGTAACTTTTTCGTTATTTATCCGTTTGACAAGTTTCTTACCTTTTCGGAATCGTCATGATGTGTAGAATTTTATAAAAACATAAAATTATATGTTATTTACATGAATTTTAGACAGAAACTTGGTGTGACTTTGATAAGTCCATTTTTAAACCTTGTTTTTATACTTTACAACTTTTGTAATCCACCACAAGTCTCATATACCATATATATTATAAATCATACATATATTAAGAGTCCATTTGTCCATAGATGTCCACTTGTCCAAATTTATAAGTCCATCATAATACTTATAAACCATAACTTTCATATTTAACCATTAATCACTAGTTTTATATATGACCATTTTTACATAATAACCATAAGTGTACAAGTCTTCCCATCTTGTTATAACCTTATTTTAATGATCATATGACATTACTACAAGTCCATAATCAACATTAACATGTCATTTACTTTTCCTTTACTTGTAACATATTATGAAACCTTTATAAACCCTAATTTGTAGTTAATCATTTTTACACCAAAACAATATGGTACAACACTTTCTCATCCCTTTTAACATGATATTAGCAATATCACAACATATATAATAGTGTACAAAATGATCATTACAAGTAAAAACTCCATTTTCATGTTAAAATCCTAAATGGTGATTCAAGCTATAAAGAATTAACATATGCATATTAATGATAAATGTAAGATCATAAAGAGTTCAAGATGACCTTATGGTGAATGAAGATGATGACTAACACAATCTAAACCCTTGTTTAGACTAGAAACCAAAGCTTGCCCAATATTAACCCTAGTTTTCCAAGTGAAAACCCTAACTTCTCTTTTCTTGATTAATGCTTGAAAATGGTTAGCCAATACTTGGAAACATCTTAGAATGTCTTAGATATGATGTGTATAGGTGTGTATAGGTTGTATAAAATTTGATATGGATTTGGTAAATGAGTAGGGGTGAGCCGTGGCATATGAGAGCACCAAAGGAAGTGTTTTTGTGATTTTTAGCTAAGTGTTTTTGTGTATGTGTGTTCTTACTCTTTCATACTAGTATATATAATATAGGATGGTCAAAAAGATTGAAATAGTTGGTCCAAGACATCTTCATGGTCTTTAGGAAGACTAATTGGTCAAAGGGAACAAGGTATGGGTATGTTTAATGCAAATGTGATGTACAAAGACTACTTGCAAGATTTTTCTTATATTTCTTTGTATAAATTGCTACAAATTCGTCCTATGTATGATACATATGATATATTTTTGTAACTTTTATGTATTGGGTATAAAAGTGGGTATTTGTTGAAGCGTAGAAAAGTTTTGGTGGTTCCGGGTATGCCTAAATGCAATTTATCGCGAAACGTATACACTTTACGTATCCGATAAAAATAAAATGAACAAGGATCATAATTATTCTCAAAATAATTATTTAATACTTGATTGATGTAAACGCTTAATTGTTTGATGCCCGTTTACATTGAACGCTAATTTTTAGCTTACGCGATTTTACTTAATACATGAAATTACAAGCAAACGCGTACGACACTAAAAATAAATAGTAGATTTATCGACGTCGTCAATGACTTGAAAACACAGGGTGTTATAGACTTCCCCCGTTAAACGAGCCTTGTCCTCAAGGCTCACGATGCAGCACTTGACGACGGTGCGCTCTTGGTGAAGAGGTGTGGGTATTTCTTCTTGAATTGGTCTTCACGTTCCCACGTGAACTCAGGACCTCTCTTGGAGTTCCATCGAACCTTGACTAATGGGATCCGTTCATCTGATGCATTATCATACACTTGGGAATCTTTGGTCCTCCAGATGAACATAATTTATCAAACCTATGAATTCACCAACAATATTGTTGACCGTTTTAAAGAATTGGTTATTTCAGGGAATCAGTAAGGCACGAGTGGTAAGGGAATACATATGGTGGTTTTGATTTGGATATCATGCATTAAAGATTTTGTCGCATTACATTGTACTGTTATGGGATAGAAATCTTTGTATTTTGAACAAGTGGACAAGTGAAACTTCGGCTTATGTAATAAATACTTTGTTAAATCCAATGTATTAGTTTTAAATGACTTTTTGGTCGTTCCATATTCCGATGCGACCCATTTTGGGGGTGTTACACGAACAATGCTTATCTTTTCTAAAGCTTTAGAATTTCTATAGGCTGAGGCTATTGCTATTGCTATTGCTTGTTTTACTCATAATCGCTCTAATGTAAACACACAGTACAATAAGACTCCTTATGAGCTGATTCGAGGACCAAAACCCAACATTCAATACTTTCATGTGTTTGGATCTCTTTGTTATCCAACAAATGATCATGATGATCTTGGGAAAATGAAACCAAAGGCTGACATTGGTATCTTTATTAGTTATTCTGAGTCATCAAGAGGATTTCGTATCTATAACCGCCGAACCAAAAAGATAATGGAAACGACCCATGTCAAGTTTGATAAACTCACAGATATGGATTCTGAATGCAACAATTTAGAACCCAAAACTAACTACATGAATTTTCAAGATTCATCAGAGGATTCATAATCTATACCGTCGAAATGAGACTTGGAAATTCTTTTTGGTCCTTTGTATGATGAATACTATGCGACGAGTTCACGAGAAGTGATAGATAATTCTGCTGCAAATACTCTTGATAACGAACACACTTCTTCATCATCGTCAATCATCATTAAAGAAGATGAATCTCCTCAAATAGTATCTTCGTCAATAGAATAAGTTTCTAATGAACTAAACTCTCCAGTCTTGAATGAAAATGCCAATGAATTCGTTCAAGAAAACATTGCAGATTTTAATGGAAATGTGTTCTACAATGCACCTCCAACTCCTATGTTCGAAGAAGCTAAGTCATATTTAACATATCAGGATCTATCAAATATGCACGAGTTTCATCAAAAACATCGCTCAAGTGATATGTGGACTAAGAATCATCCAATTGAACAAGTGATTGGTGATCCTTCAAAACCTGTAATGACAAGAAATCGACTTCAAACTGATGCAGAAGTTTGCATGTACGCATTAACAGTGAGTATAATTGAACCGAAAACGCTAGTGATATACAAACGTTCACTTTAACTATGAGCTCAAGAGCGTGAAACAGCACGCGCACGAAAGACGTATAAATATATCAAGGAGGCTATGCTAGAATGGCCATCATGTCGAATTGAATCCAACTTGAACACTACACACAAACAGCACACCTCTCACCACCCACACCACCCCTCATAGCACAGTCCCACCGCACAACCCACAAACACTCCCCCTCGCACAACACAAAATACTAAAGCTGCGCCAGCCACCACCCCCCAACGCTCTCAATAACACTCACCCCGCTATAAAATGCGCGAACTAGCGCCGAGCAACCCCCACCGCGAAAAACCCTCATATCCCACTCTCTCCTATCGATCTCATACCCCGAAACGAACAGACACCTACGTCTCACTCTTTAACTCTTGACCTACAGGTGGCACTGTACAACGGCCACATAACCGATGAAACTTTCCTATTTATGTATAATAATAAAGATGCCATCAGCCCTACAAGACTCCCACAAACGGAGCGTGTACGCATCCGCGAGCGGCTGCCTACAACACAATATAACAATAACTCCACATCCGCACTAATCACCTACAAACCAAACGCATAACTCACCGCCACATGCGAATCCAGCTCTTACACAATAATACATATCCTCACATCAGCGTCCGCAAAAACCCCACAAGTCAAAAATTCATCATAACAGCTCCGATCAAACCTACTACAATACACAACACACTAATAACTAAAACGCACATCATCTCGCAAAACCACATACTGTTTAAACCACATCAACCACTAAAATAACAAAAAAAGAAATCACAAAACAAGCATGGAATTTGACACACAGTTCTAATAATCTTGTCTCTCCTCAACGCTAGCACACACCAACTAAATAAGAGAGTAATAGAGACGTATAGAGGATACTAAATAAGAGCGCAGTTTCTAAGTACTGATCTCAATTTAGTACGACTCGGAGTAAACACTTATTAGGGAGGCATGATTACGTTTTTCTCTTTTTTAAGTGGTTTTTACAGAGGAGTTGATATCTTATCATATGTTTACTGTCGACAAACAAGAATTTAATGTTGGTAGATTTGAAGATTTTGTTTTATTTTGTTTGTTATGGGGGTTGGCTGGTGTTTGTTTGGCTGGGAGGGAGATGAGATGTATTTTGATTATTGATAAATGTTAGAGTGGGTGTATAGATATTTTTATCTTAACATATCAGTGACACACTTACAATCAAAATTAGAATCTTCCTATACACAGAAAGGGTATTAGATATTACAGGTGTACGCGAGTCAAAGATTATTAAATACATGTCATAAATTGAGTATTAATTTAGTTAAAGGGATTGGTTATGGTTAATAATGTTTGATTATAATTAGTTTAGTTTATGTTTGGGGAATTATTATATAAGTGATTGGAATAGTTATGTAAGTTGATATGTGGTTTGGAAGAGGTGTGAAGATAAATACAATTATATAAATAAAAATATTAGTGTAAGATCTTTTGTTGCCTAAGACAAACCATTAAGGTCTTTGGTACTCGAAGGATTCTGGGTTTGAGCTAATTGCATATTCAGATGCAGACCTTGTAGGGTGTAATGATGATTGCAAAAGTACATTTGGAGGCATTCAATTTCTGGGAGATAAGCTAGTCAATTGGTCATCGAAAAAGCAAGATTATACAGCAATGTCAACTACAGAAGCTGAGTACATATCATTATCTGCATGTTGTGCTTAAGTCATTTGGATGAGGACGCAACTACTAGATTATGGATTTCGATACAACAAGATTTCAATATACTGTGATTCACAAAGTGCAATTAACATATCTTGCAATCCGGTACAATATTCACGTACAAAACACATTAACATCCGGTATCACTTTATCAAGGAGCATGTTAAAAAAGGTACCATTGAACTTTACTTTGTCAAAATGGAATACCAACTTACTGATCTTTTTATAAAACATCTTCTTGAATGAAAGTTCATACATCAACAAAATTTGTAAATATTTTTCAAAAACAAAATACAAAATTGAAAATTTTCAAAAACACGAAAAAATATTTTTTACTATTTTTTTCATATTTTTCAAAACTAAAAAATCAAAATAAAAACATGAAAAATACAAAAACACAAAAATTTAACATAAAGATACAAATACATATCTTCTTCGTTTTATTAGTTGTATGATATTGTATTTCTCAAAAAATGGTTCTTTAAATGCAAAATAAATGTATCATGAACTGAGGGGGAGTAAATCATTCAAAATGATATTTCACTGCTAAAATATGTGGTTTGTAATCAAAATCTATTCACAAACAAAGGATTTCTTTTAAAACATCTTTATAAAATTCATCAAGTTTAAAAAATTCAAGTGTGCAAAATTGCAAGAAATAACAATCTCTTGAATGAGTTCTTTAATTAGACATTTATTCAAGGGGGAGTTATGAAATTCTTAATTTTCAAACATCTTCTCAAGAATGTTCAAAACTGCAAAATTAACTATCTTTCGATAAAGTTATTTAATTAGATATTTTATTGAGGGGGAGTTATAAATTTTTCAGTCAAATCATCATCAGAAAATAAAAGTGTGTTCTCAAAAGCAAAAGTAACTTCTTTTTGAACAAATTTTTTTTTCAAAATAAAGAAATTTCAAAAGTGGATAAGGAGTTATAAAATTTTTCATTCAAAATCGGGAACTTAACTACAAAATAATTCAAAAGGTTTGATGTAAAAAGTGGGCTAACTCCAAGGGGGAGTTATGAATTTTTTTTTTTTGGATCACAAAGATATAAGAAAGTTATTACAAGGGCTAAAAGTGTAAATGTACAAAAGAAGAACTTTCGTATGGGTGTTTATTGATTACGAAAGAAACTTGAGGGTCTGAAATGACAAGTTCAAAAAGTTTGCTTTCGTATGGTTAAAATAGATTACGTAAGAAAACTTGGAGGACTAAAAATGCCAAAAGTGAAAAGTAATTTTCGGAAGTATAAATGCAACAGTTTCATACGCAACCTTATCACTTTCGTAAATTGATAAAAAAAAAGGGTTTCGTAAATACTCTGAGCTTTCGTAACAAAGAAACCCGATCCAAATCGTTTTATTGGTTATCTATGATTACAAAAAGTAAGAAAACGTGTCCTATTTGTATTATTTGTGCTTAATTGTTAATATTAATTGAATGAAATAGGTTTCGTTTAGATGTAGGGTTTCATAAATATGCAAAATGATTGAAAAGTGAAATTGATAGAGGCAAAATGTTAATGTATGCCTTGTGACATGATTGGGATTGATTGATCACTAAAAATATCATTTATGGAATAAATTTATTAGGTTTCGTATCTTTTAAAATTGCTTTGGGACATAAGAATAAGCTTAAATTGTTGATAAGATGATAAATAAGCTGAAAACCAAGTCAAAACATTCAGGATATCATTTTTCAATTGGTAAAGATGTTTACAAAAGTAATTTTTTCAAGTTTCAGTTTTGTAAAGCTTATCAAAGGGTTTTGTGAACAGCAATGGGCCAAATGGGTTTCGTAAATGATATTTTTAGCTTAATCAATGGGTTTCTTAAGAAACAATGGGCTTTTAAAGATTGGGTTTCGTATAAGGTTATTAATGGGCTAAAAAATTTAACGGATACTCAAATGGGATTAATTGTTAAACAAAAAGGAATTTTACGAAAACAAATGATAAATTTTGTTACAAAATCATATTTTATATTGATAAATGGATCAAATAGTGAAGATTGTATCCGGTTTTGACCGTTTCCTGAATTTAAAAGGATGGGGATTGAGCAATCTACTGACCATCCAAATATCGTATATAAGATTAGGTCTTGTATAACAAAAATTTGCAGTCAAGTGATCATTGATTTCTAAAACATGAAAAGAAAACATGAAGTGGAAATGCAAATGATGCTTCAACTGTCTGTGATCATACAGTTTCTCATGATTCATCAAAAGGAAAAGTTCAAAGTTTTGAAAAAGATTGTTTCAAAAATCGTTTAAAAGGTGATTTATGACTATCAATTGTACATAATTGGGTAAATGGTTAGTCATGTCTAGTTTCGGCCATTTTTTGCAATGAACAGAATGAGAAGTGAGTGGCTTAGTGACCATCCAATTTATGTTTCATTAGATTGGCTGTATAAACAGTGTTTTCAGATATCTTTGAAAAACTTGTGTTTTGGAAAATTTATCTTAATTTCTATATCAAAAAGACGTATCGTTGTGTCAGAAAGTGGTACTCTTTCACTAAAAGTTTTTACTAATATAAACTTATACTCTTGGATTTATTAAAACGATTGTCACAAACATGTGTTTTTGTCAAATTGGTATTTTCAAAATCAGAGTATATTTTTATTATTCTTGAAAGAGTATCATTTCACAAATGCTTTTTGATGAGGAAATTTAAAATAGAAAGCGAGATAAAATCCATACGCGAAAAAGCAAATCAATGTATGCTCAAAAAAGAAATGCCAGAGCATACAAAATGAGATTAAAAGAAAAAGACAAATAAAGCGTATGGCATGTGCCTGAAAAAGCAAGAATTGACACATGAGAAAGAATTGCCAGAGCATATAAAAACAGACAGAGTGGAAAGAGAAAAAAAATATTATATAAATGTGTATTACATAAACTTTATCTCATTTCACTAATCACTTCATGTCATCATAAAGTATTCCACATAGCTTAACAAGTAATTCCAGCTGCTTAACTTGTTCCAAGATTTCATACGATCGGGAGATGCAACAATTACGCGGTGTTGCAAAGTATTCCATGCTCTTCTGAATGCAAGATTGTTGGGCAGGTTCTACTTGATCATCCACTCAGTTATGCTTTAACTGCCACTGTTGATGTCCTTGTTGTGTACTTACAACAACTCTAGAGGACAGTTAGCAAAGTACCTTGTCCTGAAGACACAATCAAGTTTATGCTGAATACTTAAGAGTTTATTACACAATGGATATGTTCTGAGATATTCTTCATTTGCCTGTGGAAACTCCTAACAATCCATTTCTCGCACCAGTCAACATTGAAACTATTGAAGCTTTCATGAACAAGGTTCGCTATCAAGGCGTGGTTGATAAAGTAAGTGCCTTCTACACAAAGAATCTAGCTCAACCATGGCAAACAATGTTTAAGGTGTTCAACCGCTGCTTAGCCACAAGAACATTTGGACATGATCAGACAAAGATCAATATTCTTCAACAGTTTCATGTCGTGATTAACCAAATAAATGTTGATTATGCTGCTCTTTTATGGTGGGATTTCATGAACAATGTGAGACAAAAGAAAGAAGTCATCGAGTATCCTTGATTCATCAAGCTTATAATTACAGATTTGATGAAGAAATTCCTAGAGATTCCTCAACGAATTGATGAGGATTATCATTTTATCAAAAATGATATTCCATTAGTTAGTGTGTACACTACTAGGGATGTGCGTGTACAAGGGATGTTGATTCTAGATGCGTTTCTAACTGCGAAGATCCGTGCCACTGCTGACTTTAAGGAGTATGAGACGGTGTTTATGACTGTAGTTGTTCCAATGAATCATCCGCAACCAGTTGTTTCTACCCAAGTAATGCATAGGTCTATACCTAGAACCCATATGACACCTACCCTTATTGCTAGTCCTCAGGGGAAGAAGAGGAAGCAGAGTGCTGGAGAATCAAGTTTGCCATAGAAATCATTAAAGATAACCATTAGACAACAAAAAGTAGTTGAAGGAAACAAAGATGATGATTACTTTGAGAATAGGTTAGAGCCCGAGAGTCATAAGGACAAACCAGAATATGTTGATGATGATGATGACAAAGATGACAAGAAGGTAGATGAGGAGAAAAGAGGTGAGATGGGTAGTTTGGAGACTAGGACTGAGAAGATGCAGACACCAATTTCCACACCACCTAGATCCCCTAGGACAATCTTATCTTCGGATAAGAATATAACTCATGAATTGACAAAAATTGTACCACTCCCTACCACAACTAAATCTAACACTCAACACTCCAAACGCCGAATTTCCAGTAAGTACAATCATCTTCCAGGTGTACTTTTCAGGATGTGTAGACGTCAAGGGTATATGATCTAGAACATGGAACGGAAATGTGTAACAACTAAATAGTTCTAGAAGACTAATAAGCAAGTTAATCAAGTTCTTAATCTAGGTGTATAACAACTCGCTAAAAAAGCTACAGAATAATTGATTGAAAATAACTTGAATCCATGCATTGTTGCAGCAATCATTGAAGATCGTGATGCTTTTCGTTTAGAAGTACCAGATCTTGTTTCTCAAGAATTTAATGCACAAGCACCAAAGATTATCGAAGAAATTTTTAAGAATTACGTCCAAAGCAATGTTATTCAAGTTCATCCTACCACAATCACTTCAACTGAAACATCCTCATCGGCTGATCTTCAACAACAACTATATTTCAAGATGAAAAAAGTCTTTAAGATCAAGCTAATGATCCAGCATTGTGGGGGGGTACTGAAACATAAATTTGAAAAGTCTTCAACCTCTAATACTTCTTGCAGGGACGATGCAATTCACTCACATCATGATGACCATCAAGAGGATGATGCTCCTCCTAAGGGGAGAAAAGAGTGAAAAGACATAAGGCATCAAAAAGTTCAAAGTTTGCAAGGGGTTCTTTATCTAAGCTATAACACCCCTATTTTCGGATTGCGCAACAAAAATTACAATGGTTGTTACTAAATAGCACTATACACCTAGATAATAGAAAACGACCTAAATGAGATGTTTTACAAACATGTGTTCCATTATTTAATCAGAGAAAATGCATTTAGGTCCCCATAGGAATCGTAACCACAACCATTACAACATTTGAAAGACAATTGTTTCAAGTTAAAGACATTGTTTTAAAACACATTAAGACATTGTTTTTGAAAGACAATGAACACACAACTAGTCTTTCACCAAATCATCACACGCACGACACCTCCACGCCATCGTTGCCTTCATCCTTGGTTACGTGGGATAAAACATGTTTAAAACGTCGACAAAGTTGTTAAGTGAAATTCATAGAGTTTAAAATAATCAATAAGTAATAATCATTGAACACATAATTAGTGAATACAATGTATAACGTCTCTTTTCTTTCTCGCAATAAGCTCATGACATTAACAATAAATATATCCTTTTATATGTCAATTTGCCCTAGAACAAGGTATTATTGTCATATACCAACTACTTCTAAATACAAAACGTCCATTTGACAGGGTGTTCACAAGAATTCAGACCCCGAACGGGGTTGTCAAACCCAATAGATCTATTTAATGCATTAGCGTTTACCTCGTAAGGTAACTAACGGTTCATGAAATAAGGGACTTTGACAATAGCTACTTATGCGGAAACATTCTCATAATCGGGTCCAGCATACCATAAAATCATATGTGTTTGATTTATGTTAGATGATATCATTTCATCACCAAAAACACAAAATAAGAAAAAGAGATTTTAGAGAGAGAAAGAAAAGAGAGAAAATAAAGATGGTTACTTGCACTAGAAAGAAAATGAGAAACAACCATCTTTATTTTCTCTCTTTGTCTCTCTCTCTCTCTAAAATCTCTTTTTCTTATTTTTTATTTTTGGTGATGAAATGATATCATCTAACATGTGGTATTAGAGTCAGGTTAGATTAGAAGAGAAAAGAGAAAAATACAAGTAAACATCTACCACCCCTCATGGAGAGCCATGAGGGGTATTTATACTAAAAGAAAAAGCAAACTATTCCTAGTTTACATAAATGACCCATGCGTGACATGTAGTGTCCAAGACTAGTCCAATTTATGTATAAGAGGCCAGCTTTACTAAAAAGTAAGGCTAACAATCTCCCTCCAAGATGGCATCACTCGTGCATTGGTTACAATGTTCCCTACAAACAAAAATAAAGAAAAATGATAATAATGAAGTCTAGTATTCCTTGAGAATATCTTCGACGATCTACTTGAATACTCCGGCTTTATTTCTTCAGCTTGTAGACGAACATACTGCTGAAATCTTTAGCTCCTTCCCCAAACAGACACCCTGAGACTGATAAGAATTAATACACCGTTCTTGAGGGAGGGATGATATCATCAACATCGTCTCACTTAGGAAGCATTCCAGATTTGTTTGAATTCAGCCCAAAGTACCCGAAGTACACACTTTATCCCGAGTCAATTAAATTGTTTCACCAAATTCAATTAAGTCCCGAGTGAAAGCAATTTATCTCGCTATGTATCGAAACTTGGCATCAAAACGGTAAACAAAAAAAATCACTAAGTACCGTCATATTACACATTTCCTCCTCCAGGATGTGACTAACTGAGGAAATCATCCTACACAAAGTTAACGTCATATGCCTACTTGTAACTGCTAACTTAGCATCCTAACCGTGATTGTGCATAAGTAATACTCTGTGAGAAGATGTCGGTACTCTCTTTACAAATCTCTCTTGATCAACCCGATCTAAATCCTCTTATCTATTCTGTCGGCTAATACTGATGACCACTGATTGAAGCATAATCCTTCACTTGTGACTTAATCTTGTACTATCCGTGTGATGAAGGAACGGTGCAGAGGCAAATCTCTGAGTACCATATACTCACCCAAAAGTATACAAAAAATACATCACTGATCGTGTTATAATTTAATACGCGTAAAATAAAAAATAGATAAGAAATTAACCAAACTACCCAGAGGACAAAGTAGTAAGGAAAATTCTCACAGAATATTATATATTAATACTTAGGTTTTACGTAAGTGATATATCGGGTCGTTTTCCCCAAAAATTTATGAAATCTAAGTACCACTTTGTTATTTGGACAATGATTTTGAATTGGTTCGAATATGATTGTTTTTCTAAAAATCATATCTGATCAAGATTAAGGGACAATAAGAACCTAACTATGATAAAATCAATACGGGAAAGTAAATTTTAACTAAAAACGCAAATCGGGGATCCTAAACGGGATCTAAAAACCCTAAATTTTCAAAATAAACCTAAAATGAATTTTTTTCACTTTTAACTAACCCTAATTGACTAAAAAGTAAGATTAAAGAAACTAGAACAAAAACGAAGTTTGAAATTAAGCCTTAAAAAACACAAAAAACGTGAACGGGAATGAATCCCGTTCTTTAAAAAATGAAATTTTACAATTTAAACCCTACGGAAGCAAAACTAATTTTCCTAGAAACTATATGATAAATAAAATATTTCTAAAAAGTAGATGAAATTAATTTTTTGACTTTTTTATAATTTTTTATGAATTAAAAACGATTTTAATGAAATTAAATGATTAAAAATACTAAACTATTTATAAAAATTCTGAAAAGTAGATTGAACAATGAGGAATCTAAGAAAAATAAGCTCGTGAAAACAGCTTATCGAATAAGCTGTGAAATAAGCTAAAACAACTTATTATACTAAAAAGTGAAAAATTGTATAAAAGGATTTAAAATACCTTATACCGAAGAAAGACCCAATGGCGAGATGGTTTCCGTGTGTGGTGAGAGTGAGGCTTTATTAAAAAGGTTGAGGGTGTTAAGGTCGGGGGTTCGAGCCTTGCTCAACCCCCGACTTCCATCTTCCCATTTTTTATTTTGTTTGCAAAACTTAAAAACAAATTTTGTTAAACAGCTTAAAAAAAGCTAACTTGTAAAAACAACTCCTTGTAAATCGTAAGAAAATAAGCTAGAAATTAAGGCTAAAAAAGTCAGACAATAAAGACCTTAAAGCTTTGAGTTTTTAAACAAACTAAATTAGCTATAAAACTTGATATAAGCCTCTAAAAACAGACTTAAATAAGCTACAAACTACTTATAACTAACCTAATAAGCAAATCTTAACAAGAAATAAGCAAATCATAACAAGAAATAAGCTAGAAACTCACTTAACTCTTTTTGGCTTTTATTTTAACAAACTAAAGAGAACAAATAAGTTAAAATAAGCTGAGACCTAATCAAACTAAGCTAAACTAACCTATACTAATCTAATAAGCAAATATGAATACGAATTAAGCTAAGATAATAAGCAAAAAGCTAAAAGAAAGAAATAAGCACTTTAGTGCAAACTGTTAACCAAACAGCCCCTTAAGGCACCTTTGAGCTTATTTGTCAATAAGCTAAAGGATCCTTATGGACTTTTGGCTTATTACACTAAGAAGTATACCTAGAAAACTACTTAAAACAACTTTTTAAAAAGCATTTTGAAAATCAAATAAGCAAAGAAAAAGCTATAAGAAAAAGGCTGTTTACTATTTTTTTTTGTTTTGTAAAATTTTATGAAAAGACAAATGATGAATTGCAGCCCTAAATTAAGCTATCTAAATAAGCTAATTATCACTAAATAAGCTAAAACAGATATAGAGTTACTATTAAAATGCTCGAGGAGCTACTCTACAAGCTCCAGCTTATCATAGATAAGCTGGTAAAGTCCAATAAGCCCATCCATTTCTGGCTTATCATCCAACAATTAAGTAATCCATATAAAGCAAAGGTAACTGACTGTTTTGGTGAATTAATGAACTTAAAGGCTTAAATAAACTTTTTGAGAAAGCTAATTTAAGAAATACAGGAGTAAGATCTTATTTAGAGCTTATTGAGAGTTTAAAAACACTTTGTAATTACATTTAGTAAACAATAAGCTAAAAATAGTTTTAAAGAAAAATTACATAAGCTAAAATATAAAAATCTATCTAACTCGCTCTATCTGCTGTGTGTGAGGAAGTCTTCTATTTATAAGCTTCATAGGAAGGATCTAGGCTCTCATGTTGTTAGACGCTCCCCTTGATCTCGTCCCTTTATTCATTACAATCATTTGATCTCAAGTATTAGCCGTTGAATTGATATTTGATCACACGGATTGCCAGCATGGCAATCCTTGTGTCAGAGGCTGTGTGCTTCTTTTACAAGGGATTTAGTGTAAAATCCTACTTCCATATGTGCTTCTTTAAGATTCTGCGTGTCCTCCTTTGTTTGTTTGGACCAATAGAAGGATTTGGTGACGTCTAACTTTGCCAGCTCATAGCTTAGTACTCGAATCTTGATGCCACATCATCAATTTGAATTAACCCTTTGATTTTGACGGGTAATTGATTGAAGAAGATGATGAACAGTAAAAAGGGACTCGCTCCCTTTTTAACTATTATTTGAACGTTGGTAAGTTTGACCAAGGGGGAACGGGCTTTGACTTGGGCTTAGGGTTTATTTTAAAATGGAATTGGGCCGGGTGTTTGGGCCACGGTTAAAAAGGTTTAGTTATAAAGGAATAATGACCCTTATCTCTTTAATAAAAAGGAGATAACGGAGTTAGGGTTTAGGGACTTTTGGTGAAATTGGTTTTAACATTAAGGCTCATTTGGGTATTTTGAGGGTTTTGGCATTTTGTGGGTTGACCATTGTTGACCATGGTTGACTATTTGACCTTTTTGCTATCAAACTCCCGGCTCTTGTGCACTCTTTCCATTCTCGTGTTCGTGTTTGTCCGGCTTTGACCGTTTTCTTGTGATTTTTGCAATATCCGTACCTACACATCACAAATGACAAAACAAGCAATATACAAGCATAATTTGCACAATTTGTTCATTTTAAGGCCATTTTTGGTATAAAAAGGATATGTGATTTCTCACATATCAAAATTCCCCAAACTAAGTGATTGTCGTGTCCTCACGCAATATTATATGCTCTAAAACCAAATACCTCAAAACTTCCCCAAACTAAATCTTTGAAAAGTAGCAAAGACTTTTATGGGGAGAGTTAAGAAATCACAAGCTTTAAAACACCCCATTTTCCCATTTTTCAAAACTTTTTCCATTTTTATGATTTTTTTAGCAACTACCTAGAATATTCTCATTGTAATTTATGATGCTAACACTACTCATAAAAGCTAATTGTGTATTTACTTTTCCTCCCTTATTCCTAATTTTGTATCTAAAAAATTTATTATTATTGGTGACAAATAAATTATGTCCTTATTATCATAAAGTAAACCCGGTTTAGACCACAATTAGTTTGAAATCCTTTCCTAAAGAGACGATATGGCAAAAATAAGGTCCACATTAAGGTTCTAAATTCGCATGATTTAGGGGTTATCCTTTATATTTCATCCATAACAACTCAACTATAAGTCCAAAGACGGAGGCTTTAATTAGATAACCCCGGAGTTGAGATTTGGCTTTATTCTTGTTATTATTGCATTATTATTAAACATCGGTCCTTTAGAAGGTTGCAACATCGGTTGTGAGCCGGCAAGATGCAGCAAACATATTCAACTCTCGAATAATTTCCTCAACCTTTTAGAAGGGCTGCAACATCGGTTTGTGGGAGCCGCAAGATGCAGCAAACTTTTATCAGTCTCGGATAATTACTATGTGCCTTATTTAGAAGACTACAACATCGGTTGTGAGCCGGCAAGATGCAGTAAACTTTTTTTTAGCCCACATTTTTTTATTATTTATTGATTACCTCCACCCTTAAACGACTACCGACATTCTAGGTTGTGAGCCGCAAGAGGTAGTGGTCTTATTTCGGCTTTGGCTTATTACATAACTTATTATTATTAGTCAAAATTCAAGTCCTGTGGTCTTTTAACAACTGCCACATCGGTATGCGAGCCGACCATGGTCCAGGAGTCTATTTCCCCTCAATAACTGACAAACCTATTAGTACCTTAATTTCACCAGATGGAATCTCTACGAAATGATCTAAACTAAGAATCGTAAAAACCTAAAGTAACTTTATTTATTCAACAATTATATAATGGTGAAACAAGCTAATGGGAGAAAAAGCCACAATTAACACTTATGAGCCTTAAAGAAATCCAACTATTCTATGTTTAGCATCAAAACTTATACTCTACTCTATCATCTCTTGTTCTTCACAATTTAAAATTTCTAATAAAGAAACTCGTGAATACTTAGCCTAACGAATTAAGATTGGCACTTTAACAAGTCACATAGACTGGCAACAATCTCAACTCTAATAAATCAAACTTCGCATATTTAAAATCAATTATGGGAACTTGCAAAGTCTTGGCTTTTTCAAGCTAGACTTGCGTTTTATAGCTCCTTGTATAAAAGATTAGCAAAATTAATTTATTTATGTTAAGGAGAAAACTAAGGTATAAAACCGGTCGGGTCAAAATTTACTTCTCGTTCTCACCAACGGAAAATCTACATTCCTGTCAACTAACTATTTATATTCAACTAACTATTTATATTTTTCAACATTTTTTTATGCAAAATAAACTAGATATTAAGACTTAAAAATTTAAAATTTTTGTGGGAAAACGGGGTACGTGAGAACAACGGCAAAGGTAGGTAAGATCATATCGAAGATATACTACCCCATACTAAAATTAAACATTGTCCTCAATGTTTCCTAGCTTAAGACTTAACAACGTCATACTAGAACTCAAAAAGTCGAATGCATAATCCAAGCATAGAGAAAGTATCACAAAAATCTCAAGCCGTTTGTCAAGTATGCTAGAAGATAAATGTTAGTCGATAAAAATCTTAGGATATCGGATTTCCCCAAACTAATGGCAAGCAAAGGCTAGGAAGCTCGAGTGGAACAGGACAAAACACCGAAGATGAGAGTCTTCAGAAAATTTTGGGTGAATCCTGCAAACAAGCACAAACAAAGAGAATCGGAAGAGTACAAGCCTCCTCACTACACAAAGAAAAGATAGAAGGATAAGCATGGGGTGCCTCCCATGAAGCGCTTTGTTTTTGGTAACCGAGTCACATAGCTTGACTCGATCCCCGAATTCATTCGTCCTTGGGGATGAAACAAGTGGAAGAACAAAATTCCATGAAACATTTAACTACCACCGGCTCTTGAGAAGAAAATTGAAAAGCGACGATGCCGGGGTCAAAAATGGTGTCCTCATTCTCGGTGGAGGAAAGTAAAGGGGAAACCTCAGGGTAAGTGAGATACGGGAGAAAAGTCCGAGTGACAAATGTGAAGGAATCGTCAACTTCAACATTAATCTCACCTCCCCCTGGGTCAAAACATTCATCTTCATTAAGCTCATCAACATTGTTTATCACGGGCACATCGGTTTCCATGTCGAAGTTTAAATGTTCATATTTGGGAATAGGATCATCATTAAGCAAGTTATCAATAATAACCTCTTCTGAGTAAAAATCACTTTTAATACCCGGTGGTATCGAATCATCTGTTCCGAAATAAATATATATCTCTTCCCTATTAGAATCACTATTCACGACGAGGAAAGTAGATGTGGGAATAGACTCGATGATTGTAAAGGGAATTTTCCGGCGATCGGGAAGATGAATTTCCGCAAAACAACAACATTCGATTGATATAATCCTCGTGCTCTCTAACAATTCTTGGAGGAATTTTGATGACTTTACCAGCAAACTCATGGTGAAGAGGATCACTCTTAAGAGAAAAAGTTATCAAAGTATTATGGTCTAATTCATTCTTAATGTGTCGTGGTTCATGATCGAAAAATACATCGGGAGAGAGATTAGGGGTGGTATCATCACTAAGCAAACTCTCAAGATATAATATGTCCTCCCCCCCATTCCCCTCCCCTTGAAAACAGGTTTACATAATAACTTTCTCAATATACGTAGGAACTTCGATAGCTAGAAAAGCATCGATCTCATCATTGTCGCTTCCTGGGTCGAAACACTCAACTTTATCAGAAAAAGGCGTGTGAAGTAAAAATAGCTCATCAAAATTAGAAACATTGGAGTCCTTGCGCTCGACATCCTTTAACACCTCTTTAAAAAGAGGATTAATGTCACTGAAGTTGTAGTTGCCATCAAACTCAAAAAGAGGGTTTGAATAAACTTAAAAATTTTCTTCTTGAACATCCTCCTTAAGAATTGAATCGTCATTGTCCTTAGAACCAAAAAGAAGATTTGAGAAATTCAAATAACATCCTTTGTTATTATCGAAGGTATCCTCGGATTCTCTTGGGATTGGGACAATTTCCTCAATACGAAAAGTGCTAAGGTGCTTGTCCCCCATTATGAGAGAATTCTTGACTCAATATTCGTAAGGTGGATGTGATTGGCAAACACCGAAGAAACTTGAGGTGGTTTTATTCGAATGATAAAATTTCTCTCCTTCTGAATAACTTTAAAAATTCTTCAAACAAGGTATGACACGATTTTGGTTTTAGCTGTCGATTTCATCGAATTCTTCACTTCCGGTTTTTCCTTTCATCTGTTGTCTAATCCATAGAGAGCAACGGACTAGAGCGGGTTACGTCGGTGAACTTCTTAAAACTATCCTTGGCATGTTTCAATAACCATTTAAATGACTCGTTTACATGCTTTTGAGGATGTTTTGTTGTGCCATTGACATGAAAAATTATTGGTTCATGTCCGTCCCTTAAAATAAGCTCTCATTCATACACATCGATTAAAGCTCGATCGGTCCTCAAAAAGGATCTCCTAAGTATGAGAGGTACTCGAGGATCGGCTTCAAAATCAACAACAACAAAATCGGTAGGAAAGTGAAAACTCCCAACTTTGACAAAAACGTCTTCGGCGAGTCCTTTAGGATAAGTAATCGATCGGTCCGCTAACTCTAAAGTCATCCGAGTTGGTGTAAGTTTAGGTAAAGAAAGCTTTTTTCCAAATAGAAAGGGGCATAAGATTTATGCTTGCGCCAAGATCGGCCAAGGCGTAACATACATCCATTCCCGGAAAATTACATGGAATAAGAAACTTGTCGGGATCTCCAAGCTTTTCGGGAAGCTTTTTGAGAAGCATCGCCGAGCAATTCTCGTTCAACGGTATTTTAGCTAATTCAAGCAACTTTTCCTTATTCATGAGCAAACTCTTAATCGTAGGAGCAAATCTTGGCATCAAAAGTAAAGCATCCGCGAAACTTATGTCAAAACGCAAATCTTGAAACATTTGAAAAATCTTCTCTTTTTGATTCGAAGCTTTGTCACGAGACTTTTCTTGATTAAGTCGAGAAGGATATGGAATATTTGGCTTAGGTAAATTCTTCGGAACATCAGGTTCCGGAATGGGAGTGGTTTTAGGCAAAGTCTTTGGAACATCGGGTTCCGGAATAGAAATTGGGATAACCAGATGTGGGATGTGAGCGGTACTTCCTTAGAAATTAGATTTCTCCTTATCCGTTCTCTCCTCGGTTTCTCATTCCACTACCTTTTTAAGAGAAGGATTAGTAGGAATCGAGGTCCCTCATAAGCAACACCACTTCGAGTAGTGATTGCTTTCATCTCACCCTTCGGGTTTGGAATAGTATTACTCGGAAGAGTACCCGAAGTTGAGGCTTGGTTTTGAAACAATCCACAAATCATGTTTTGCAAATTACTTTGAAAGGTAGTTTGTTGATTCATCTTGACGGCTTGTTGAGATTTTATCGTGTTTTGAATTTCATTCTTAAGGTCTCCTTTCAACGAGTTGATTTGATTTTGCATGTTTCTCA
>BQNB010029320.1:5859-55841 GCA_026074375.1 Tanacetum coccineum | reverse complement strand
ATTATGCAATCTCACATATCCTACACAAACACATATAAACACGTATAAACACATATAACACATAACCCATACTTATAGAATAGATATTTAGGTCAATACTACGGTTTGACTAACCTGCTCAAGCCACGGTTGTCACATCCAGCCTGTAAAAAGTATAACAAGAGGGCTACTTTGTGTGTCACACCCCCAAAATATCGCAGAGAAAGGTAACTGAGGTATGAATTCATAGCACAAAGAATAAAAGATATAAAGAATGACCTCTATATGAGCCATTTTAAAATACTTTGTTTGATCACTTGAATAAATAAGTTTTCAACATGACATATCCTAAAGTTTTACATCAAAAGAAAGATAAGTTTCAATACAATCAAACGAGTAATGTTCATGAAGCAATTATCCAATGCAATGCGACCATTTATGAGTGACTCTGCCATGAACTTCAAAATACTAGCCAAGTAGCATGCAATGCGACCATTTTAGAAAGCAAGTAAAATCTCGGGTTTGAAAGGGGTTTGATTAAACTAATAACTACTCCTAATTCTATTCTAATTGCAGAAAAGTAAATTTGATGGAAATCTCTTATGGTTAAACAAATGTGTTCACCTAATCATGCACTACTCCCTAGTTATCTTATCTTTTTTTTTATTACTCGTCACCCTCATAATGGAATGTGTAAGTATCTAATAAATTAAACACCTAACTCAGAATCCACCCAATGGCAAGGTAGTATGAAGACTGTTGCCTAGGTATCATCTAGCCTAGCCGCGTTTCCCAAGACGTCTTCGCGTTACAATTAAGAAGCTAGTTTTCTAGAGCCTAACGCGCACATCATTAACAAGAAGCAATAATACAAGATAAATAACTAGGTTTCATGCAATCATAAGCAAACAAAAATTAAATAACTAGGCTTCATAGATCGTTTTGCCCATCTAGGATATAATAACATTGAATGATATAAAGCACAGCGGAATAACAATTAAGAATATCATTGTTATCACAAGGTTTTCTTTATTCATACTAATAATGTTTTTTATTCTAAAATATATCGTATTCGACTTTAAATCGCCACCCAGCCGACCTATGAACTATTACATAAACTGCGATAAGCTAAGCTATTAGACTCTGGCATCTGGAGAGATCTAACCTATTACATGATAATACAAAACTATTGCACCCTACCTCTCTGTTAAAATCACGTGACGCTAGAGTTTAGCAGAAAACCTTAGTCAAACATATCATAATGTTGATTTTGTAACTTCTCAATCATCATTATGTTTTAGGGTCAAATCCAACATATCATATAATGTTGATGTTCAGATAACTTCCAATAACATCTAATGTTTTAGTCAAAGTTCCAACAATCATTTTAAGTCCTTCTTGTATTCATTTATCTTCACAAATAAGCATATGTAGTTTTGTAATCATCATAATCGACAGATCCGCAACAATCCGTCCCTCCTATTCGATATTACAAACAGTCTCCATGAATGAAACAATCTTCAAAGCTTCCCCTTGACTTAAGATACTCCTTGAACAGTGCACCATCAGGATAAAAGAATACGCTACGAAATCACGAAATCTTCTTCCCCTTTTTGTAATCATCCAATAGGGATGTTCATCTGAATGATAACGCAACTTGTGAACCCTTCACTTCCTTAATTGTTCACGATGATAGATGGTTAAACATGTTAACAATAATCTATCCGGCCTAAAAGTATGCCTAACCTTCTCTTGAATCTCGAACACAGTAGGGGTGCGACGCGCGCTGAGCGGAGCGAGAGGAGCGAGAGTCGAGTGCGCGGTAGCGAGGAATATGAGGATATAAAACCCATATGTGTGAAGAAGTAGAATTTCCCAAACTTGGTGTCTTGATGTCTTGACATTATCCACGTGATGTCAAACTTAGATACCACGACGCGCGCGTAGTATAATAGCATCGCGAGCGAGCGAGCGAGAGTGAGCCAAATCTCAACAATATAGACACTAAACACATCAACGTAACTCCATCAAGTGATAGCATATGGTAGCATTAAAACACCCTAGAGTGAGAGCGGACGTGCGGAGCGCATCCCCGAGATTTGATAAATGATTGAAAAGTATAAAAGTGGGGACTATAAACTCACATCAAGTAATGATAACGTAGTAGCAGGGTGGTGGCATGAAAAACGATGCAAAAGGCTTTATCCGCAACCTATGAATAAGAAATACATATTCACTAAACGAAAAGATAATAGTATAAATACTTGAAATCTCGTCCCTAGTGTGTGCTTGAACTTTATTTAAAATAATGACGTTTGAAAACAATTTCTCGTTTTAAAAATGGTCGACTTTATCGGGTCAACGCGGTCAAAATATAAGTATATAATTTACGACTTCGGACTTTTAAGAAATTAGGTCGTATATACTTTAAAATATTAGTTTAGGTTAGCCCTTGGTTTGGTCTCTAAGTATGTTAAATAATTAGACGAAACGTTGACGTTTAACTAAATCATCTAAGTTGTAAAAGCCTAATTGTAGGCTTCATAAATCGTTTTGCCCATCTATGATATCATAACATTGGTCACGCAGCGGAATAACAAATGAGAACAATGTTATGAACAAGGTTTTTATTCATAAACTATATACTATTCGACTTTAATCAGTCGACTATGAACTATTACATAAACTAATAAGCTAACTATTAGACTCTCATTGGAGAGATCTAACTATGATGGATAATCAAACTATTCACCCTACCTCTCTTTATATACTAGAGAGGCTAGGGTTTACAAGAAAACCTTAGTCAAACATATCATAATGTTGATTTTGTAACTTCCAATCAACATTAATGTTTTAGTCAAAGTCCAACATATCATATTAAGTCCTTCTTGTTTCATTTATCTTCATATAAGCATATGTAGTTTTGTAATCATCAAATCTCAGATCCCAACATTAATTAAAAGAGAAGAGCAATTAATCAAACAATACACAGACATATTGAAAGATTAAAGAGAATAAGGAACTTCACTTCAATAAAACATAAAGTTATGTTGAGTACAACAGGGTTAGAAAACCCTAAAAATCGTCTAAAAACGCTGCTACAAAGTATGGCTTGTTCCCTAAAGTTTTCCACACTTAAACCTAGAAAATAAGGGTTATATATATGAAAAGAACCGTGACGTCGTAGCTTGTTAATTGTGACGTCGTCAACTCATAGAATCTTCTTTGGACTTCTCAGAGTCGGCTACTTTGACATCATCAATAAAAGTCTTGACGTCTTTCCTTGAATACTTTGAAGTTGTCATAAGAGATTGTGACGCCGTCTTCGAGACCTGTAAACCAATTCTTCATCGATTTTCGTGTAGAGTTGTAATCTTGTTCGTTTCTTCTCAAATTGAGTCAAAGTCATGTGTATTTCCTCCAAATGCCATCTAAATGCTAAAAAAAATGATTAAGCACATATTTTGAGCATATTTGCATGATTTAGGGGGTTAAATGTCCTCAAAAAGTGTATAAAATAACACCTCATCAAATACCCCTACACTTGTAATTTGCTTATCCTTAAGAAAATGAGCTTTCTGTCACACCTCGCCTAAGGCGGAAACACGAGGCGTAACGGACAAAATCATCATAACACATTGATATAAGACAATAGAGAATTCACTAAATGAAAGATAAACATAAACGTGTCATGACGAATCCCGACACAAGTAGAGAATTATATCGTGGATAATCAATACCATGACAACATTGCCACATAGTCATAATAATTCCACAACCCGAGACAAGTACAAATAAAGTCAAATATATGACATAAACATAAAGATAGAAATGCAAGAATACAAGGGCTAAGTAACCCAAGAGGGTTACATACTAAGTCTCTCTAAGCAATGCGAGTAAGCTCTAATCCTCCTTAGACACAGTAATATGATTACCTGAAAATGAATACTCGAAAACGTCAAAATAATATTGGTGGGCTCGTAGGTTTAAGTAAAAAACACATTTGCTATGCATAATGGTTAAGTAGGACAATAGCAAGAAAATATGCTTATACGACATTTAGTACTATCACACAATAACAATTCACATAAATAAAATCACATAATAAAGCTCAATAATGTTAGGTGCGTCGTCCCAAAGGTATACTGGCGCCCTACCTAGATATGATGGGTGTCTCTTCCCAAGATAGTTTACTTCCCGTAATTTAGGTACACAATCACACATATGGCAATAAAAACACACATATTGTCCAAGTAATAAAGTAGTGTAACACAACATAAAAAATTTATAATCATTTGAGTATCATTTTCCCCCTAGGAAAAACATAAGTAAAAAAGGGGCTACAAGGACTCACCTTACGCAAGCAGTGAATCGGAATAAATCAACAAGCGAAGAACGAGTACGATTACCCTAAATGCGACCTAGATGGAATATAACGCGTTTTAGGTGCAAGTAAACGATAGCGAAACGATGCATATGCGACTCCTATATGGTTCTCATCACCCGAACATGTTTGCGTTTGAGTTACATAAGTCAAAACGTGAACTCGTAAAAGTCATATAGTTTTTATTATGTTTCGACGCTACAACAAAAGTGACTAGTTTTACCATTCTTTAAAATTCCCGCACATTATCCGTTTTCTAAGTGTTTTTGTATAATTTGTATTTCGCCTAAAGCACGCTAAGTATCCTACCAAAAGTCTAGTTACCAATTTTGTTTAGCATTATATTCGTTACTATTATATTTTACGTCACTGCCTTTAATAAATTCTATTTCGCTTACTTTATAATATTTTTGAAAGTTTCTGACGCACATAGAAAATATATAAGTGATACTATAATATTTGTTAAGATTTTATAGCTCATTCAGACTCGAAAACGCCCAAAAACCTAATTTTACGTTCCAAACAACTCACTTTTAATAGCCAAATTTACGCAGAAAGTTTATAAAATTTCCAGATTTTAGTGCATTTTTATAAGGGAGTAACCCTTCGTTATAAGGATTCACGAAATGATCAAAAGCTACGTTTCAAGAAAAAATCACGTTCTACAAGTTTTCTTTTATAAGTTTTACCTGACTCGAGCTCGAAATGGGTCAAAAACACGAAAACGTAAACTAGACAGATTGTGTTGAAAACAGTTTTTGGCTGAAAAAGTCACTAGTTTTTATCCGAACCTCATTTGGTCGTAACTCACTCGTTTTAAGTCCGTTTTTAGCAATCTTTATATCTACGTGTTCGTATTTAAGTATTCTAAAGGTTTATACTTCTCAAAAGAATTTTATCCGTTCGTTATACCTAATAACATTTTCGGACATCATGTATATTATACCAAACTACACTATATTTTTAGCCACAAACATCACAACTTCATTTCTAGCCTAAATTCCTTTCACCGATTGTTACCAACACTCAAACAACTTCAAGACTACCTATCCCTTCCACCGATTGTTATAATAACACTAAAAACCACTTTTAACACATAAAATCATATTCTTAACCTAAAAGTATAATAATATAAAGATTAAGTTCCAAAAACATAAGTACAACCCTTTTATTTTTGTTAGTTTACCATCGAAATCAAACATTTCAGCTTTAACAATAAAACAAGTATCAACTAGAATAAGTATGCAAATTGAGTCTAATGGTTCAATAGTGTAAAACAATGCAATCTCATGTTATGAGACCGATTTTAAGAATTTTAAATGTACATTTCTTTTTATTTGAGCAAATTAAATTTGTTGCTTAATCTTTAGAGCATGGGGTACGGTGGCGTAATGGCACTAGCCTAACCTAAAATGGCGCAAGTTATACTGAACCTCGCGCCAAAAGGCCTGCGCGGTAGCCTTTAGCCCACGCCAAAGCATTTATCCTTTTTTTTTGAAATAGTCGACAGTTAAAAAACGGGTGGGAGTGGAAATATAGCCCTTTTTTTATTAACTCCTCACTTTTTCAAAATTTTACCCCTTAAAAATCCTATAAATACTTTAATATGTTACCAAATTTTACACACTCTTCCAATATAATTCACAACACAATATTTTCTACTTCACTCTTCCAAAATGAATTTCAACCAACAATGGATAAACACTATGATCAACGACCCACATAACCAAATACCGGGCTCGTCTTCTTCGTCTAATCCCAACACGACTTCATCAACACATTCCACCCCCTCCACTCAACTTTTATACATCGCAAATGCCTACTTACTAAGCCAACTATAACCCATATATTACACCCGATCAACAAATATTTTTTCAATAATGACAACTTCAACAACAATTCCAACGTACCCAAATTTCTTAACAAAATCTAAACCAAGCCGCTTCTTTTGAACAACAATCCTAACAACCACAAGAAATTTGTTTATGTAATGTGTTTTCAATTGTAATGAAATTTATTTAAGTTACATTGTATATTGTTTATTTATATAAATAAATAAATAAAATTTGCTCCCGTCACCACATTTTGTAGTGCCAACGTGGAAGGGGGTTTTGGTGCCATATGAAAGTCTGGGTCATGTGAATTTTTATTGTGGTGGCACCACTTTTCCCACGACTTAAAGCTATGGCACGACACTGTACCATTGCTCTTAGGTTCCGAATAATTACTAATATTTGACTACTAAACTTGTTTTTTAAAGGCAAAATAAATTAGCTTCTATATTGTAAATTTATCTTAGGAACTAAAAAAGTAATTAGAAGATTGCACTTTTGCATTGCATATTATACAATCTATACAATAGTCAGGAATACCGACCTGACTTGTTAGGCCAACCCGGTATCCGACCCACCCCGAACCGGCCCAAATGGTTCTATACCCTACCTTTAGTTTGACCTGGCCTCTTTTTGTGTGTGGGTTTCTTTGTTGGCTTGAAACGGTGAATGTTATCCTCTTTGGTTATATCTTTTTTTCCGTTCCAAATCTGACCCAGTGGCTCCATTGTTTTGTTTACTCGCACCTGGAGACGTGTCACATTCATATACACCTTATCTCATCTCCCTCTCTATCTCGAACATATGAGATACCTCATCTCATCTCACCTCTCTCTCTCTCTCTAACATATGAGATGTCTCAGATGTGTCTCATCATTGTGGGGTTGTGACGATTGTTGAGGTTTGGTTTTTGAATAATGGGAAATATTTGTTTTAATTATATCTAAAAAAATTGGATGTTGGGCTATGGTAAAAAAAGAAATTACATATTAAGATGGAGAGAATGAGAACAATAGTATTGCAAAAGAGTTTTATGAAATTGTATGCATCAAGCTCTAATATGTAAATATCAATCTTTTAGCATCTACATATATGTATATTGATTTGGGTATGATTTGATTTTACTTAATTCATTCTTTTATTTTTTAGAGGAGTATTTAGGATTAGGGTATGTGAAAAAAGTTTGCAATGTTTGACAGTGCTTTTTTATGTGGGTTTTGTTATTCTGTTAGGGAGTGTTTGGATTAGTGTATATTCCCACCTTATGAGCTTATTTAGTTTCTCTAAAGCTGATAAGGTTACTTTTTTGAGATTATGAAATTGCTTAGTTGAGGTTATGGATTATCTATACCATATGATGATTCTTATATAGTATTATTGTAGTTTTGATTTACATTTTTGGGGAACAAGGCATCAGTGGAGGCACATGTTCCCAGGCTTGAACATGCCACTTGCACCCGACGGTGTTTGCGTCATGGTAGGGTAAGCTTCCTAAGCTTGCAGATCTAGTTAGTTCCATGTTTCAATAATCCATTCTTACTATAATCTCTCTTATAATATGATATTCGCTTACTTTCAGATTTAGTTAGTTTCATACATCATTTGTAGGTAATTCTCTTAATAGAAGAAATTACCGAAATAGCATACGAGACGATCGAGCTCAAGTTCTCTTGTTTCAAGTCTCCATCATCATATCAAGATCACCTTGCTGTATCTTGTACATCATTTAGTTATTTTGTATCTTTCTTTATCTGTGTAAAAAGAAGTTGATTCATTTGGGTCGATTCTACCTTTGTTAGAACCTGGTATCTAGCTTTGTACTGTTAAAAGGTGTAAGCGACGTTGTGAGGCTTCTTAGCCAGTTAAAGGAGATTGGTGACTAGTGTTTACGAACTCTCGAGTAGGTGACTCGGGGAGTGGAGTAGGGCAAGGAAGGTGTCCTTGTAGCCGAACCACTATAAACGCTTGTGTCTCGGTTCTATCTATTCTTACTCTCTCTTTAATTTATTTACTTCATATCTCGTGTATCAATTAATATCATCAACTTCACTTAAACTCAAACCATAATTTAGAAAATATAATTTTAATCAGTAAAACTATTCAACCCCCTTCTAGTTTTCCACAATTGACATAAAAAGCAAGGGTACTAAAGTTTTTAAAATATACAGTATTTTAAATCTTTGAATGATCAAATGGATTCGAAAAACTACAAAGAGGGTCAATTTATGCAAAGACCACCTCTCTTTGAAGCTAATTGCTTTATCTATTAGAAAAATAGGTTTGAAACTTATCAGAAATCTAAAGATATTGATCTTTGGCATGTAATTGTTAATGGTGATTAAAAACCGATAACTACAAATTTGATAACCGGTAAAGAGGAAACCATTGCTTAGAGTTAAGTACATTTTTGGTCCTTGTGGTTTGGCGCGTTATTCCTTTTTGGTCCAAAATTCAAAAAATGTTTGGTTTTGTTTCAAAAGACATAGTTTCGTTCCACTTTTAGTCTAAAAGATATAGTTTCGTTACACTTTTGGTCCAAAAGACATAGTTTCCTTCCACTTTTAGTCCAAAAATTTTAGTTCAAATTTACAGAATTGGACTAAAAGTGGAACGAAACTATGTTTTTGGACCAAAACCAAACCTTTTATGAATTTTGGACCAAAAGTGAAAACGCACCAAACCACAAGGACCAAAAATGTACTTAACTCCATTGCTTATGATAAACTAAAAGATGAACACAAAAAAATGATTTCTAAAAATGATGAGGCCAAAATAATTTTATACAATGCTTTGCTTAAAAAGGAATATGAAATAATATTTATGTGTAAAACTGCTAAGGATGTTTGGAAATCTCTTGTCATAACTCATCAAGGTAACAAACAAGTTAAGGACAATAAAATAGACTTGTTTGTTCAACAATATGAACAATTCATCATTTCCGACGATGAAAGTATGGATTGCGCATTTGCTAGATTTAATACCATTGTTATATCTTTAAAAGCATTTGACGAATCTTTTTCAAGTCGTAATCATGTTAGAAAATTCTTGAGGGCTCTTCTAACTAAATGGCGTCTAAAGGTAACGGCTATAGAAGAATCCAAGGACTTATCCACACTACTTCTAGACGGGCTCATCGGTAATTTGAAAGTCTATGAACTAGTGCTTGAGAAGGACTCAGAGGCATCTAAGAACAAGAAGGAAAAATACAAGTCATTAGCTCTAAAAGCAAAGAAAGTATCAAGTGATGAAGAAGTCTCATGTTCGGATAGTGATGATGAAGAATATGCCATGGCGGTAAGAGATTTCAAGAAATTATTTAAAGGAAGAGGAAAATTCATCCGACAACCACACGACGACAAAAAGAACATCCGAAGAGCAAAGGAAGAGAAGAAAGGCAAAGAGGAACGAAGATGCTTCAAGTGTGGTGATCCAAATCACTTTATAAGTGATTGTCCCAAACACTCCTTTAATGACCAAAAAGCATTCGTTGGAGGTTGTTGGAGCGATAATGAAGATGAGGATGATTCCAAGAAGTACGAAATTTGTCTCATGGCACACGACACGAATGAGGTACTTTCCGATACCCTTTATTATAGTAGCTCATCTTTAGATAGCAAGTCGTTACAAAATGAATACAACAAGTTATGTAAAATTAGCCTTAGGATAATCAACAAAAACAAACACCTAAAGACTAAAAATGAAATACTAGACAATGAGGTTTGTGATCTTAAGAAAAGGTTAGAACGACTAGAGAAAAATAAGGAAATTAGTGTAGAATGTGAATCGTGTATCGACCTCTGTTCTAAAATTGACTCACTTTCTTTGAAACTAGCTAAGTTTGAAAATGGTAGCCATTTTTTTTTGCAAGAAATGATTGAAAATCAAAGATTACAAAAAGATAAAAAGGGCCTTGGATTCACAAAAGACAGAGCTTCGACTAACAAAGGAAAAACAGGAAAATTAGGTCAAGAAAATGGCAAAAATGCCCTCTGTAGAACCAGCTGTGCCGGTACCCTCTACAAGGGAACCGGCTAGTGCAGTTGTAGGGAACCGGGTACCTGCAGAGAATTGTGATACTTTAGACTCAAATTTAATAAAAAGAACCAACTTTGTTCAAATAACTAAGAATAACTCACCTAGTACAACTGTAGGAGATACTAAACTACCTCCGGCTTTGAAACTTAAAAAAGGACCTAGAAAAAGCAAAATCCAAACACCCCTTAAGATATCTTTTAGGAGACCTAACACCATCTATCCTAAAAGTGACTACCATTAAGTAGGTTGGAACTACTCTCCACAACAGGAATACCAAGTTCAACCACCTAACTTTGGACCTTGGGGACCTTACCCTCCATATCCCTACATGAATCAACCAAACGGTATGTTTAACACTAACGGACCCATGAGATATTGGGGACCAAATGCTTGAGTTCTTTTATGCTTTTAGGTACGTCTAAAAGTTAAATTAGAACCGGATGAATGGATCAAGGATAGTGGTTGCTCACGACATATGATGGGTAACAAAGATCTCTTCTCAACCTATGAAGCCATAAATGGAGGTAATGTAGTGTTTGGTAGTAACACTAAAAGCAATATTATCGACAAAGGTACGATTACTCACAACTCTCTAACTATTCATGATGTTAGTCACGTAGAAAATTTGAAGTTCAACTTGCTTAGTATAGGATAAATATGTGATAAAAAGTTCAAAGTGCTATTTATCGAAACCGGTAGTGAAATACTAAAAGACGCATTAACATAGGAAGAGGGATTAGGAAAAATGGTCTGTATATAATGAAAATGGGTAACTCACCTGGAGATAGTCTTTGTCTAACTTCGATGGATGATACTTCGACCTTATGACATCGAAGATTGGGTCACGCTAATATGTGAACTTGTTCGAAATTTGCCAAAACTAAAATTTGAAAATTATTTTTGTAATGCTTGTAACATAGGAAAACAAGTACACGCAAGCCATAAGGCTTAAAACATGGTTTTAACTACTAAATGTCTAGAACTTTTACATATGGACTTGTTTGGTCCATCGGCCGTTCAAAGTTATGGAAGAAACTACTACACTTTGGTTATTGTCGATGATTATTCATGATATACATGGACTAGATTTTTGAAACATAAAAATGAAGTGTTTGACCATTTTGAAATTTAAAGCAAGAAAATACAAGTACAAAAAGGTTTCCCCATTGTGTCAGTACGTACGGATCACGGTCGGAAATTTCATAATGAGGTTCAATTTAGAGCTTTTTGTGATGCTAATGGTATCACTCTCAACTTTTTGGTTTCACGAACTCCTCAATCTAATGGGGTAGTCGAACGTAAAAATAAAACTTTACAAGAAATGAGTCGCACTATGCTAAATGAACAATCTATCCCTAAATTTTTTTGGTGTAATGCCTTCGACACATCCACCTATATCTTAAATATAATTTTAATGAGACCTTTCCTCGAAAAACTCCTTATGAGTTTTTCAAGGGTAAAAAGCCATCACTAGAGTATTTTAAAGTTTTTGGTAGTAAATGCTTTATTCTTAACACTAAAGACTATCTCACTAAATTCGACCCTAAATCAACCGAAGACATCTTTCTAGGTTATTCTCCAAATAGTAAAGCTTATATAATCTTAAACAAAGAAACCATGAGAATAGAAGAATCTTTAAATGTAAGATTTGACGAAAGTCCTCCTCCTAAATCATCGCCTTTAGTAGACGATGATATAATCGAGAGTCAAATCATAGATAAACAAATAGAAGAAATAGAAGATAAGAAAAATAAACCATTAAACTAAGAAATTATCAACATCAAAGAATCTAAAGATCATGCATTAGAAACGGTCATAGGAAAACTAAACGAAAGAACCTTATGATCTCAAATCCAAAATCAAAGTAACTTCTTTTGCTTTGTGTCATCCGTAGAACCTAAAAATGTTAAAGAAGCCATTAAAGACGAAAGTTGGACCATGGCTATGCAAGAAGAATTGAACCAATTTATAACAAACGATGTTTGGAGTCTTGTTCCTCTACCCAAAAATCAAAACGGCTATTGGTACAAAATGGGTTTTCAAAAATAAATTAGATGAAAATGGTATCGTATCTAGAAACAAAGCTAGGCTTGTCGTTCAAGGATACAACCAACAAGAAGGAATAGATGAGACATATGCTCCCGTAGCAAGATTAGAATCTATAAGAATCCTTTTTGCATATGCTTGTGCAAGTGATTTCAAACTTTTTCAAATGGATGTCAAAAGTGCTTTCCTAAATAGTTTTATAACGAAGAAGTATATGTGTCTCAACCTCCCGGTTTTGTCGATTTTGAAAAACCTAATCATGTATACAAACTCAAAAAACCACTTTATGGTCTTAAACAAGCACCCAAAGCTTGGTATGATAGACTTAAAGCCTTCCTCCTCGATCATGAGTACACAATAGGATTGGTAGATAACATTCTATTTACCAAGAAAAGAGACTCACATATCATTATAGTCTAAGTATACGTAGACGACATTATATTCGGATCAACTTGTCAAGAGCTTTGCGATGAATTTTCTAAAATCATGCATGACGAATTTGAGATAAGTATGATGGGTGAATTGAATTTCTTCCTTGGTTTACATATCAAACAACGAGATGATGACATCTTTTTCAACCAATCTAAATACATTAAAGAAATGCTTAAGAAATTCGGTCTAAAAGACTCTAAACCTATCAAAACTCCTATGTCATCCGAAACCAAACTCACTCGGGACGAAGACGGGGAATCCGTTGATAACATAAAATACCGTGGCATGATTGGTAGCTTACTCTACCTCACGGCTAGTCGGCCAGACATCATGTTTAGTGTTTGTCTATGTGCCCGTTTTCAAAAAGATCCCAAAACCTCATACCTTGAAGCGGTAAAAAGTATTTTTAGCTATATTAAGGGAACGATATTCTTAGGATTATGGTATCTCAAAGGAACGGGAGTAGAAATCATAGTATACGCCGATTTCTGATCATGCGGGAGACTATGTCGATCGCAAAAGCACAAGCGGTGTGTGCACATTCATGGGATGTTGCCTCACATCGTGGTTCTCCAAGAAACAAACCGCCCTAGACATTTCCACCACTGAAGCCGAATACGTATCCGCATGCAAGGCTTGCCAACAAGTTTTGTGGATGAAACAAGCACTCGTAGACTATGACATTAAGCTAAATGACATACCCGTCCTTTATGACAATAAATGTGCCATCGACCTAAGTAAAAACCCCGTTCTCCACTCTCGTACCAAACATATAGAAATCCATCATCACTTCCTCCGCGATAATGTTCAAAAAGGAAACATTTCTATAGAAAAAGTATACATTTCTATAGAAAAAGTATCTTCTAAAGATAACATTGCTGATATATTCACCAAACCACTCAAACATGAACCATTCAAGTTACTTAGACTAGCACTCGGGCTCATGGAATCAACTACCTAATGAAACCAACAAAGGTATGGATCTCTTCTTCTCTCAAATCTGAGTCTAGGATTCAATTTTTGTACACAAAACTAAAAAACTCAGGAAGTTTACATCACACTACTATATGTATAATTACTATATACTATATGTATGCATCTGCATAATTGAAATTTACTTTATTTCATTCAAAACTCGAAAGAGAAAATTTCTTCAAAATGCTTCTCACGACTAGGACACGCATGAAATTCTTTTCTTACATTGATTAATACAATGCAAAAACATTTTTATTTTTACTTATGCATCATGACATATGTCTCTTGAATGCAAAAGTAAATACATAACTAATATGTATTTTCGGGTACGTTC
Organism: Tanacetum coccineum; assembly: GCA_026074375.1. NCBI lineage: Eukaryota > Viridiplantae > Streptophyta > Magnoliopsida > Asterales > Asteraceae > Tanacetum > Tanacetum coccineum. Next base: position 41,824 of record BQNB010029320.1, on the reverse strand, counting down.
AACCGAAGCAACATTAAAATAAAGGAGACTTCGGGTTATCTCATTACTATATTTTTTTCTTTTTGAGTCGAGATAACCGCATCCCCACATTGTTTACATATAGGCACACACTAGAACTTTCTAAAACTATTTTGAGATCATACCTCCATCATCCCTTTTTCATTGCTCTCATAAAATTCTCCTCTTTTTCCGCTTACAATAGACCAGCGGTTCCCTTTGATAACGAAGGACGGTATCGTTCTGTAATGATATCGCCAGAACCAGCTGGTCAGAAGAATGTTTATAACGAATTTTAAACTTCAAATCCTATTTTTTCCTCCACATTCCACCTATTTCCTGCTAATAGACTATAGAGGTTGACTTTTAAACCAAATCTAATCATCGGATTTTACCCCATTTAGAAGAAAAGGCATTTATTCTCCTATATGAAGTTCTATAAATAGTGATCTTGTCCAAACGCTCCTTCATCTCCAATCTTCAGCCTTTCCTTGATCCTAACCATGCCTAAGTCAAACAACGATAATAAGAACACCAATACTTTCAAAAGAACCGCCCGAATAAGTGTACGCGCTTGTTGTTTTGTCAAATCTCCATTGTCGTCTCTACTTTACCAACAACTCTCTCCTCCCACCGACTACCAAATGGCTCCACCAACAACTCCTATTGAGTCTTCACCATCTTCCCCTATAGCTCCACCAGGATTCTCTCTGGATCATCCATTGAACACTCCTAAGACAACTCCTCCACCTTTGTCTTCTCCTCCTCCGGCTCCATCTCAACCATCAAAGTACAACTCACCACTAGCCATTAACTTAGAACCCATTGAGTTCATTTTCTCCACACCTCCCACATCTCCTCATCCGTTCTTTGACTCATTCGAAGACCTACCACATCGGACCGCCAACCCGCCACCTCCACAACCCATGTTTAAATCTATCGAGCGTTTGGCAAAACAACCTCCACCTCTTCCCGAGGTTATGGAACCCCCTCTTCCCCCGTTTCTACCTCAACTCCCGCCGCACTCTCAACCAATGTGGTCAACTAATGACTTTCCTTCGCTCACTCACGAGATGTTTTATGAGCATTGTCAAAGGACGCAAGTGATCATCAATGATCTCCGTGATGAAATGAGGTTCATCCTCAATCACATTATCGAGTGCCTCACCACCCCATCGACCAAAACTTCCCTTAGGATCTTTTGGCGTAAAATAATAATAATAATAATGTAATTTTTAATTTTAAGAACTTATCCTTGTTCTTATTTTTTCCTATTTTTGTAAGTGACATAAAGTCACATAAATATTTGATTGTTTTCATTACAAGGATTATAAGTTCTATTCTTGCTTGTGTTACTAGTTCTTGGTTTACATCTTTGTTTATGTTTATACTAACAAATTTTAAATGTCAAGATTCTGATTTTTTGCACAGTAGCCGGTACCTTCGATTGTGAAGGACAGAACCATCCTGCAAAAGGAACCGTCTAAGCCGGTTCTACAAAAGCTCGTTTGTCTCCTGTTTCTAATATCTTGTCTTGTATGTACTCTCAAAGCAAGGGGGATATACCACTTAATTAATTCACTAACATTTTTTGTAGCATTACATCCACTTGGATTACTTGGCCCCCTCTCTTAGAGACAGCCTCCATCAAGGGATCTCAATTTCTTCTGAACCATCATCATTACATTCGATTATCTTTGGATAAATCTTTACTTATATTATTGCATTCGATTCTTTTTGAATCATCACTCATATATAAGTTACATATCTTTTATTTTTTTCGACGCTCTTTTTGTTTCGACAAAAAGGGGGAGAAGGAAGTAAAAAGCTTCAATCTAAAACTTCACGTTTTAATTTTTACTTCCAATAATTTTATGTTTTTTCATCAATAAAAAGGGGAAGATTGTTAATACAAATAAGCCGTAAAAACGTTTATTTCTATCTTACGATTTTCTCGTGTTTAATCGATAACAAATCACAAAATCATTTTAAGTAGAATTTTAAGAATGCACAAGTTTTAATCAAATAGTCTTACTTAAATTAAATCACATACTACATCAAAATTTCATGAATAAGTCATATAGACTTTTTACTTTGTAAATTATGTAAACTTTGTCTAACAATTTTTACATCATAGGTGACATCGGCATTTCTTTATTTTCTAAGGAAATCATACAAGATCACACAAAATATTTTAAGATTTGAAAATCTAAAATTCGGATTTTTGTGTCAGTTTGCTGGTACCATTAAAATTACACTGGCCGGTACCTTTTGGGAAAAGAACCGTCGTGAATCAGTGAATAGTAAATAGTCGGTTCTCTGTTGTTACACTAGCCGGTACCTTTTGGGAAAGGAACCACCTTGAATCGGTGAATAGTAAATAGCCGGTTCTTTGTGTTTACACTGACCGGTACCCTGCTAGGAGGGTACCGCGGGAACCGTGCTACAGTGCAGATTTTTGCCTATAAATAGCAAGTCATTTTTCATGTTTCAATCATCCATTCTTACTCTGATATCTCTTATAATCTGATATTCTCTTACTTTCAGATTTAGTTAGCTTCATACATCATTTGTATGTAATTCTCTTAATAGAAGAAATGGCCAAAATAGCATACGAGACAATCGACTCAAGTTCTCTTGTTCCAAGTCTGCATCATCATATCAAGATCACATTGCTGTATTTTGTACATTATTTAGTTATTGTAGTATCATTCTTTATCCGTGTAAAAAGAAGTTGATTGCATTGTGTCGGTTCTACCTTTGTTAGTACCGCTATCTAGCTTTGTACCGTTAAAAGGTGTAAACGACGTTGTGAGGCTTCTTCGCCAGTTAAAGAAGATTGGTGACTAGTGTTTACGAACTCTCGAGTAGGTGACTCGGGGAGTGGAGTAGGGCAAGGAATGTGTCCTTGTAGCCGAACCACTATAAATGCTTGTATCTCGATTCTATCTTTTCTTACTATCTCTTTAGTTTACTTGCACTTTATATTTACTTCATATCTCGTATATCAATCAATATCATTGACTTCACATAAACTCAAACTATAATTGTGAAAAGATAACTTCAATCTAAAACTTCACGTTCTAATTTTTACTTCCAATAATTTTATGTTTTTTCATCAATAAAAAGGGGAAGATTGTTAATACAAATAAGCCGTAAAAACGTTTATTTCTCTGTTACGATTTTCTCGTGTTTAATCGATAACAAATCACAAAATCATTTTAAGTAGAATTTTAAGAATGCACAAGTTTTAATCAAATAGTCTTACTTAAATTAAATCACATACTACATCAAAATTTCATGAATAAGTCATATAGACTTTTTACTTTGTAAATTATGTAAACTTTGTCTAACAGTTTTTACATCATAGGTGACATCACCATTTCTTTATTTTCTAAGGAAATCATACAAGATCACACAAAATATTTTAAGATTTGAAAATCTAAAATTCGGATTTTTGTGTCAGTTTGCTGGTACCATTAAAATTACACTGGCGGGTACCTTTTGGGAAAGGAACCGTCATGAATCAGTAAATAGTAAATAGTCGGTTCTCTGTTGTTACACTAGCCGGTACCTTTTGGGAAAGGAACCACCTTGAACCGGTGAATAGTAAATAGCTGGTTCTTTGTGTTTACACTGGCCGGTACCCTGCTAGGATGTACCGTCAGGAACCGTGCACACATGCAGATTTTTGCCTATAAATAGCAAGCCATTTTTCATGTTTCAATCATCCATTCTTACTCTGATCTCTCTTATAATCTGATATTCTCTTACTTTCAGATTTAATTAGCTTCATACATCATTTGTATGTAATTCTCTTAATAGAAGAAATGGCCAAAATAGCATACGAGACAATCGACTCAAGTTCTCTTGTTCCAAGTCTCCATCATCATATCAAATCAACGTTGCTTTATCTGTAACAAAACATTTAGTTATTGAAGTATCATTCTTAACCGTGTAAAAAGGAAGTATTGATTGCATTGTGTACGATTTTCTACCTATGTTAGAACCGCTAACTACATTTGGTACCGTTAAAAGTGTAAAACGACGATGTGAGGCTTCCTCCGCCAGTTAAAGGAGATTGTAGCTATATTTAAAAAAAAACGAACTCTCTGAGTAGGTGACTCGGGAGTGAGTAAGGCAAGGAATGGGTCCTTGAAACCGAACCACTATAAACTCATAGTCTCGTTCCTAATCGTTTTTACTCCTCTCTTTACATTACTTGCACTTTATAATACTATATAGTCTCGTATATCAATCAATACTACGCCACTTCACATAAACTCAACCTATAATTGTGAAAAGATAGATTTTAATTCGTAAAACTATCCCCCTCCCCCCCCCACCCCCCTCTCTCTAGTATTCCACATACTACAAAATAAATCCGCGAGTCCATACCATCAACCAACCATACATATGAGAGAACTAATCCAACTGAGATTGCCCTCATTAAAAAATCTTCGTCAAGAAAAACCCAATGGGAAAAAACGTTTAGAAAATGAGAAAAAGAGTACAACTCTCAATTGGCTCCTCTCTTGGCCCTTCCATGACGGTTTTTTTTAAAAGTAATTTTTTGGTTTTTGTGTGGATTAGTAACATGAATATAAGGGTTTCCAACTAATAGTTACTTAAGCATAGCACGAACCAACCTTGATCACTTATTTGAAGTATGCTTTTGTCCATCTAGGTTTGTGCCACGCTTGAGTTGAAGCCTCCCTCATAAAAAATAAGAGTGCTTGAGACTATCAAACCCGAAAAAAGGAGTCACACAACATTAAAGTTTGTCATTAAAACGGTACTAACACTTTTTTTTTCATTCTGCAATATGTAGTCATTCAATAGTACCATGACCCATTTACGTATTAAAGAGCAGGGAACTATGCTTCTAAAACCCATCCGTGTGAATCATTTCAAGCAACTGTCCCAACTCACCTAAATACATCGGTTGTTTCTGACTGCTTATAACTGTCCCAAATCTCAACAACCCTTTTATGTTTCCTCATCGTTTTCTTTGTACGCTTTCTCATCTCCACCACTCACCTCCATTTTGATATACAGTAAGTTTACAGTTTTCACTAGATTTTATATCCCTTTTAAAGAAAAAATTCAGTTAGATATCACTTATATGACAATATTTAAACTCACGATCTTTTAAAGACGAGTCGTTATAAGTAGCTAATTAAGCCAAAGGCCATTTAACAGTAGAATAATGTTCAAGTCTTTTTGTGAAAGACAAGATATAATCACAACCAACAACTAGATTTACAAAAACTTTGTCATAATTATCGCAAGGGTCATCAATAAGAAGGTGGATTTGCAAATAAATTCTTTTGAAATCATACTTAGCAACAAGGTACAACCGACGTAGTATAACCATGGCTATTTTAAGTGATTCAAACATAAAAATGTTGGTTATTCACAACATGACCTGTTTTCTATAATCAAAAGTAATATATTTAATTAACTCTCAAAATGATGTTTTACCCGAGTTTTATAAACTAAACACATAAAAATGTCGGTAACACGAGTAAAGATTTGATAGGGAAACAAAGAATTGACGACGTTTATGATGTTAAATGTGTCTCTAATTTTGGGGGCAAACACATGGCAACTAATTTTATGATGTTAAATGTGTCTACTAAAAAATGTTGGTAACACGAGTAAAGATTTGATAGGGAACAAAGAATTGACGACGTTTATGATGTTAAATGTGTCTACTAATTTTGGGGTCAAACATATGGCAACTAAAGAGATATTGTTGGGCACATTTTGATCGTAAAAGTCATAGAGAACACATGTAATGTTGATATTTAATACTAGGTGGATATAATTATGTCATCATTTTAGCAGAGTCATTGTGTTTCATCAACTATCACTACTATTTTATGTTATCCAAAATTTGTGTAAAATTTAGACTTACGTATTTCAATGTTTACTAGATATATTGGACTGAAACTTTGGGGATGTTGACAGGGCCGTTTTTGAGGGTGTGCGGGGTGGGCGACCGTACGCGTATTTTTTCCGAAGAAAACAATGTTTATATAAGAATATATCTTACTTGAATAATATGTTAAACGTTTAGATAAATAATTTGCATTATATCTTACAAATTGTGACACTTTATATATAACATTTTATTTCGAAAGGCCTCATTATGTAATTTCGCTCAGGGCCCTAAAAACTTTTAGAAATTTAGAGACGGCCATGGATGTTGACTGGCCAAGTGTTTTGTTGCAAGAAAATTTGTAACAATTCCATATTACACACAAAACTCGCCACTCTTCTCCTACATTCTCATATCGTCTCTCATCGGATTCGTGTGGGTAAGGGGGAGGAGGGATTCAACCATGAGGAAACAATCAAACACCACGGATGTGAACGGTTGGACATGGATCTTTCGTTACAACAAAAACCCTAACACTAAACCCATCGAAAACCCTTATCATAAGGATATGGAAAAAGTGGCAACATCTTTCTATGTTTCCAACATACCCGATTCATTGGATGCTAAAGGACTTTGGAAAGCGTGTTTATCCTATGCACGTCTGGTAGATGCATACATCGCGAACAAGCTTTCAAAGGAGGAAAAAGATTCGGCTTTATTCATTTTCTTGGAATTAAGGATGCGTCTGATTTCGTCAAATCCTTATCAAATATATAGATTGACAGTTTCATCTTTATGTTTCGGTCGGGCGCTTTCAAAGAGTCAATCACACTGAATCCCAATCAATCAACAAGGTATTGAAGGCAGAAACTAACCCTTAACCAAACCCTAACCCTAACTCTTCATCATTCCAGAATACCAAACCCCACCCTTCATTTGATTCCCTTTTTCACAACAAACCAAATCCGGTTACAACCACACCTTCACAAGCAATTACTCGCTCAGTTATCCTCAATGATCATGACCTCATAAGTGTTGAAGATTCACCAACTGTTATTTTAGTGAAATTAAAAGACGTGGACTCTATGAGTAATATGTACATGATTTGTAAGAATGAAGGTTTTTTAGACATGAAAATACATCATGTCGAGGGCCTTTGGATTTGGATTCAATTCCCTTCATCGTTATCGTGTGCTAACTTTCAAGATAATGCTAGTATGCAATGCCTACACACGTCAATCAAACCAGCCTCACCCTCTTTTAAAGAGGATGAACGCTTGATTTGGGTTGAGATCAATGGTTTGCCTCTTTGTGCTTGGGGTTCGAATGCTTTTAAGAAAGTGGTAGGTATGGTTGGTAAATTTATGTTTTTTGAAGTCGAAGAGTCTACTGCTATGAGTTCAAGTAGAATTTGTATCTCCACTTGATTCATAAATTCGTTTCGGAAAAATTCCATGTCGAAGTACATGGGGAGATCTTTGAGGTTCACGTGTATGAACTTGGTACTTGGAGTATTAATATTATAGATGACTTGATTGATACTTCTTTCCATATTGATGTGAATGAGATAGAGAAGGTTGCGGATACTGTTGAAGAAAATTCAGTGGATGACTTGAATGATAACTTTAATGAAATGGCTCATGGTATTAACAAATATGAAGTTTAAATGGACAACCTAAATGCCACCACTATGGAGCAGCCACAATTTTTTGCGAAAGAGAATAACCACAACGATTTTAACTTGCCTAAGGTTGGTGAATCATCAGATCCAAGTCACCCACCTAGTTTCGAACATATGAAAAAGAGTTTTTCCCATACAAGTAAGTGTTCAACATCTTTTGCTAGGCATTATAAGAAGGACATCAAAGGAGTGTCGCTTATTCACGAATTAAATAGAATCATTGAAGTTGGAACCACTCTTGGCTTCAATGTTAGAGGATGTAAGAAATCCCTCAACCCAATGATTAATGGCATTGGTGTACACATTGTGGATAAATGAATATCCTCTCTATAAATAGTTGTGGTACGAAGAAAAGGCAAAAACGTGTTTGGATCAAGGAGATGTGTTTCAAGCATAACATTTATTTCTTAGGTGTTCAAGAATCTAAAATGACTCGTTTAGAATTATTTCATCTTAAGAACATATGAGGAAATTTCAATTTTAATTACGCATGTAGCATGGCTCGAGGTAGGTCAGGCGGTTTGATCTCAATGTGGGATCCGAATACTTTTATAAAAGAAGCCATTTGGTGTGACGAGTCCTATATTATTGTGAAATAAAAATGGAAAAACTTAGTGGGTGATTGTTTTATGATAAACATCTACGGTCCTCAAGACTCTTCAGCCAAGTCTTCCCTTTGGAATAGGATTGCAGATTTTATGCACCATCATAAAGGAAAATTCATCTTATTTGGTGATATGAATGTTGTTCGCAATGAAAATGAAAGATTTGGTTCTATCTTTTCTCAAATTGAAGCTGGTCACTTTAACTCTTTTATTGGTCTTACAGGATTAATCGATCTTCTCATTGGAGGTCGCTTGTACACTTGGATGAACAAGGCGGGGACTAAACTTAGTAAACTGGATCTATTTCTTATTTCGGATGAAGTCCTAGAGATTTTACCTGATATCCGTATCACTGCTCTTGATCGCTTATGGTCGGATCACACTCATATCCTGCTTCATATTTTGAAATCTGATTTTGGTCTGATCCCCTTCAAGCTTTATAACTCATGGTTGAGTCGTGATGGTTTTGATGACGTTATAAAAGTAGCGTGGTCTTCTTTGGAGAATAATAATAATGATGGAGTAATTCTTAAGTCTCATGAAAAATTACGGTCTCTCAAAGCATCTATCAAAAAATGGTATGTCAATATTAACAACTTAGATCGCAACTGTAAACATGATGCTATGTCAGATATCAAATTGATAGAAAAAAGAATTGATGATGGTATTGCAACTCCTTCTGATCGTGATACACGTATGCATCTTCTTCAAGAAATTGACAAACTCGTTAACTTTGAAGCTTTTGATTTAATTCAAAAGGCTCACATAAAATGGGACATTGAAGGCGACGAGAACTTAAAGTTCTTTCATGGGCTGTTAAATCAAAAGAGGAGATATCAATCGATTAAGGGTATTATGCATGATGGTGTTTGGATCACGCATCTGATCCGTATTAAGGAATTATTCCTTAATTTTTTCAAAGAAAAATTTCAGGTTCATGACTCTCAAGTGGTCTTTCCACTGTTGGTTCATTCTACTCGCCTTTTTCCTCTAGATAGCAAGTACTTGGAGACTCATGTTTCTCTTGATGAAATTAAGTCGGCAATATGGGACTGTGGTAGTAACAAAGCCCCTGGCCCTAATGGTTTTAATTTTGCATTTGTAAAAAAATATTGGGACCTCATAAAGATGAATATTATAGATTTTGTGAACTCTTTTTTTTCGTGTTCGATGCCTTAAGGTGCTAATTCCTCGTTTTTCACTCTTATCCCAAAGGTCAGTAATCCAAACTTCATTATAGATTTTCGTCCTATTTCGCTTATTGGTATTCATTACAAAAACATTGCTAAAATCCTAGCAAATCGGCTTTCTAAAGTGATAGACAAGATTGTTACTATTGAGCAATTCGCTTTTATTTCGGGACGACAAATTCTTGACGGGCCTCTCATCCTTAGTGAGGTCATTGAGTGGTTTAAAAAGAGGAAGAAAAAAACGTTAATCTTCAAAGTTGATTTTCAGAATGCTTTTGATTCGGTCAGTTGGAAGTATTTGGACTTTGTTCTTCACAGTCTTGGTTTTGGTAATAAATGGCGTTCTTGGATAAGAGCTTGTCTTCATTCGTCCAGAGCTTCTGTATTGGTTAATGGCAGCCCTACTTCAGAATTCTCTATTAAACGAGGTCTAAGGCAGGGAGATCCCCTCTCTCCTTTTTTATTTATTCTCGTCATGGAAGGTCTTCATTGTGCTCTTTCTACTGCAGTTAGCTCTAACCTCATTCATGGGATTAATCTTGGCTCTCCTGATCTCACGCTCTCTCATCTTTTTTACTTTGACGACCTTATTATCACTACCGAATGGAATCCAGGTGATCTAGATAACATCATTCGTGTTCTTCATGTTTTTTACTTAGCATCGGGTCTCAAAATTAACATTAATAAATCCAACATTTATGGTATTGGAGTTTCCGAGGACGAGGTTTCTAATATGGCTTGTAATTATGGATGTGCCGCGGGATCTTTTCCTTTTACCTATCTTGGGCTTCCTATAGGGTCTACTATGAATCGTATTTCCAGTTGGAAAACTTTAATTGCTCGGTTCTAATCGAGTCTTTCCTCCTGGAAAGCGAGCCTTTTATCTATTGGGGGTAGGCTTACTCTCATCAAGGCGGTTCTAGGTAGTCTTGGTATTTACTACCTCACGATTTTTAAAGCCCTCGAGATTATTTTGAAATCCTTGGAAAGTCTTCGCGCTAAGTTTTTCTGGGGTGGCCAAGACTCCAAAAAGCTTATATGGATAAAATGGGCTAACGTGCTTTCTTGTTTTGAAAAATGAGGATTGAATATTGGTAGTTTAAAATCCTTCAACCTTGCTCTTCTTCAAAAGTGGCGTTGGAGATGGTTCTCTTTCCCGAATGCCCTTTGGGTTAAGGTCATTAAGGCGATTCATGGGCAAGAAGGCCGCTTTGATACTTATGGTTGCAAGTTTAATGGTATTTGGGATAGGATTGTTGGTTCATCTATTTTCCTTCATTCAAAGAATATTACTTCGTTTAATTATTTTCATTTCAAAGCCGGGTGCGGCACCCGTATTCGATTTTGGAAGGACATTTGGAGTAGTGATTCTCCTCTTAATATTCTCTACAATAGGCTTTATCAGTTAGAGCTAGACAAAGATTGCTTAATTATTGATCGTATTTAAAACTGGAAATGGAGTTGGAATTGGTCTAGTAACGATCTTGGAGTCCATAACACAACTTATTTTAGAGACTTGTTGATCGAAATAAGCCGGGTTGACATATCTATGGTCGGAGATACTTGTATTTGGTCTTTGGCTAAAGATGATATTTTTCTGTTAAAGAAGCTCGCCGAGTAATTAACGATAAGATTCTCCCATCTTTGGCGACTTCAACTTCATGAGATAAAACCCTTCCTCGTAAAGTTAACATTTTCATGTGGACGCTAATGTTAGACCGGCTGCTGCATCGTCTGAACCTTTTGTCCTAAGGTATAGATATTCAGTCGATCTCGTGTCCTTGTAATGGTAACATGAACTCCTTGAATCATATCTTTTTTGAATGTGACATCGCTTTGGAGGTTAGGAGACTTGTTCATATTTGGTGCGATATCACTAGTCCTACTTTTACTTGTCTTGAGCATTGGAAGAATTGTACCAGTTTGTAGCAAGCTTCTAAAGAGAGAAGCATCGTTTCTTTGTTATCTTCGTTTTGTCTCTTTAGTGGCTTTAGAGATTTCGCAATAGTGTCACTTTTTGTTCATACCATATGAGAAAAAGTGACATATTCGACAACATTCAATCTTGTTCTTTCTCCTGGTTGTATCACAAAGGTCATATGGGTTGCAATTAGGCAGATTGGCTTAAGTCTCATTTGTTGATAGCGGGTTCTGGCAGCCGTTGATGTTGGGTCTTCCTGGTTCTTTTATTTTCATGCCTTCTTCTTTGTTTTCGTTCCTCGAGGCTTGTTTGGCGTTGCATCAATAATATTTCAGAGTGAAAACCAATGGCGCGACCTCCGTGAATGAGGACTTTTCTCTTGTCGAATAATTGGCAAGAGTTTTTTTTATCCTTTTTGTAGCCCTCGCAGTTAAAGTCTCGATAGGTTTCTAGGTTGAATTGCTTTGTTTCCTTTCTAGTTTTGTTTGTACTCTTGTGCTTCTAGCGCCTTGCTAGTTGCCTTTTTTTATATATTTTATCTATTTGCCGTTTATATATATATATATATATATATATATATATATACATTATATATAACAGGAGGCATTTAACTATTTTATGCCACGTCATAATACTACGTCATCATGCTTGCCATGTCATCACTATATAAAAGAGGAGGCATGACACAATTTTATATCAAATGGAATCCCATAATGCCACTTCATAAATCATGTCATCACACATGCCATGTCATCTTGATTTTTATGTTTCAGAAATTCATTTTTTTAAAATTCAAATTCGGTTTGTATTAAAAAAGTGACCATGTGAAGAATCAAACTTGCAACGTGGTTTGTTTGTGATAAGAATAACAAATCACACAACCATTAGATCAACAAGTTTTTTTGGAATATATCTTCCAATTAAACATATATAAGTTAATGTCAAGATATAGTTGTAATCTGTTTTTAGAAATTCGGTTTACAAATTTTATATATATTTTGAAGATAATTTAGGAATTGATTTTGAGAAATATATCAATAAAAAAACATCGGCTGTTACAATTTAAGGTTTTTAAGTTGATATCCATCCCAAAAACGCAGGAAAGTTTAACCTAAATTCTTGAGTTGGCTGAACGATCGAATGGATAGAAGACACTTGAGGAATCAAAAAGGATTTGATGCTATGCATGTGGAGGTAAAGCTATAAGTGGTTTTAAGGTTATTTGAGGCTGTGGCAGGGCTGCAACCTTTATTTAAGTCCTTCATGATTCTTATGTAACATGTTGCTAAAGTAGGCTAATGGTTCGAGTTCGTGTTGTATAATGTATACTGCACCAGTTCTTGACATGTGAGGCTCAGTTTCATTGTGAAAGTTCAGTTTATAATCTTGGAGCGTCAATAATGGTGTTGGTACCATAGCTTATCTCAATCATGGAAAAGCAATTTCTATCAAATCAGTCCAATTAAGCTGGCGTTTATTAAGTAGTTGCACTAAGTAGTTATGACCTGTAGAACTCTTTTATTGAAACAATAAACTAAACAGGAGCATGTTGTGGGACGGAAGTTATGCGGTGGTGTCTACAATTGGTTTTGTAGTTTCTTTGACTTCATTAAATTTATTTTTAAATGACCCCTATATAGTGTATTGATAGTTACGACCTGTAAAACTCTTTTATTATTCATATAGCTGCATTTTCCATCAAGACGAGGGTTCATGCCACTTGATACTACTTCTAATAATTTAAACGGATATGAATTTTGGTAATATTCTATTTATCTATGTTTGAAATATTACCAGAGGTGTCAAAATATTTTGAACCAAATTGTATTTGAGCTTCCTGTTGCATATCGCTCACCTTTTCGTGTTTGATTAGTGATTTCAGGCCAAGAAGATTCGAACCAAGGTCACCTTCCATCGTCCAAAGACTTTGAAGACCGACAGAAACCCCAAGTACCCTCTTGCAGGTTTTTGCAACTCCAAATGTTCAAATGGGCTTCCATCCGGATTCAAGGGCTTCGTTTTATCTTTCTCGTCTCCCTGGTTATTTAGGTAACTTTTGGAACTCAAAACTTTTGTAGCTTTCACTCGGTTACAATATTATTACTAATGCTTATTATTAATCATCTCTTATATTGTTTAAAAGGTAAAATGGTATTTATTTTTCAGTAACATTTATTTATTGCCTTATGTGTAATGTAGCAAAAAAATTAGATGTTTGTAACATAAGTTTGTTGTAACCATCTACTCGTTATCAATAAAGCACATGGATCAGACACGATATTTTGAAACAATAAACTATACAATATTTCTGAAATTTATATGCAGGCCATGTAAGACCAGTTAGATTACGTTAACACATATAGGCTGGGATGCTTATCCACCAAGAGTGGATGTTAGAGATGATATACTTTCATGCATCATAGCTGGCATCCGTGTTACGGTTGTGACTGGAGATAACAAGGTAATTTAGCCCCTTACGCTTTATAAAGTTGCAGCCACTATCCAAACATCCCTTTTTAAAGTTGCGTCCACTAACGTATTTACTCAGACCCTATCCAAATAGCCCTTTATAAATTTGCAGCTACTAACGCTTTTACATAGGGTGCTTGAATATTTTTGGGGTTATTTAGAGCATTGATTTGGGTGCATGAATGTTTTTTGAGGTTATTTGTAGGTAGTGATTGTGTAATGACTTTTATAACAAACAAAATTTGATGTTAGGTATAGGGTTCTTCATTGTGTTTCAACTTATTTAGGGATACTGATATACACCTATTGGTTTTTACTACAAACATAAGAACTAAATGGTATTGAAAAGGAATGATCATAATTTAGACGCGTACCAGAATATTCAAATTTCAAAGGGGCTTATTCAAGTCAAATGAGTTGTGTGCCAAAACAGGATGCTACAAATTACAAGATTAATCAACAAAAACAAATTTCATTTGTTATGATTTCTTTATGTTAGTTTAAAACGTGTATAGGGGGTTTTTAATTGAGTTTTTCTTTTTATAATGGGTGTTTCCTAAGTTCGTGCACTCATGTGTCAATTTTTCCAAGGTGCCTTGAGTGTTCGAATACACATGTATTCTTAGAGCAAAGTGTTTCTGCTAATGATCACGATATTGTTGGTGCATCGTCCTCTTCATATGACCCTCGACAAAAATGCTACAGCAATGCTCAGAAGTCCAATGGTGCGACATATTCATAAGGCACGTCATGCATATATATAACCTATTTCTAAAGACTAAAGCATTCGGGCATGATTCTATTTTAGTAAACACATATTTTTCTAACAGGTTTGTATCCAACATATATGGACATCGGCGGCTTCAAATGTATAACTTTGATGCTAACAATGAGGTAACGAACGTATTGCTATTGTGGCTTTGTCGAGGGCTACATCAGCTCATGGTCTTAAAATACTTATCATAAAGCAGCATGATCACAATATTGTTTACTTCAATTTCTTAAATAAGTTATAACTTGCTCAGGTTTGAAATAACAACACATATAGGAATACATACAATTTACATGATCATGTGTTACCTATAGTTGTTATGTTATCAAACTTGATATTTTTAGTAATTTTTAATTGTATTTCTATATATAATTCCATCCGATATGGTGGCTTTGCTTTTCTCCCTAACCAATTTTATTATGATGTCTTTGACAGCTTTCTTAGGTACGTAGAATGACAACCAAGACGGTAGCACATCTTAACCGTGGAAAGTGGGATGATCCGATGGAGATAAAGATTATCAAACAAGAAATGAAATGCGCAAAATAAAGTGAATGGTGCTCCATTTACATTTACACAGTGTGAGTTCTTTCAGTATAAAAATCCAACACTTTGATAAGGGGTGTTTGGAATTTCTGCTTATGTGTTTATTTTCTGTTTGGGGCTGTTTGGGGTTACTTATATTTTCTACTTTTCTGCTTCTACACTTATCTATTAGCTGAAGTAACTACAACGTAAAAAAGGGTGTTGGGAAACTTAATTTTACTACTTTTATGCTTATGTACCAAATAGTAAGGAGGTGTTTGGCATCACCTATTTTTTCTGCTTTTCCAGTTATGTACTTAATTTTTAGCTCTAATAACTGCAAATAATAAGGGGGTATGTATATTTTTGGCTGAAGTAACTCCAAGTAATAAAGCGGGTGTTTCGTATTACTAATTTTTCTATTTTTATGCCTTTGTACTAATTTATAGCTAAAGTGACAAAGTGATATAAGGGGTGTTTCTGATTACTTATTTTTTTCTTCTTTTATGCTTATGTCCAAATTATTAGCTAAAAGTGATAAGGATCGTCGACGCGTTATCGACGTGTAGCTGCACGTGGAATAATACGAGACATGCGATGCTTCATTCTTCGATGAAACATTGTCCCTCTGGCCACACCACCAATGTTCAGACCCCAGTTCCCTTCTTAAGGTTTCACCTCCTTTTCATATAAAATGTTCTATAGCTCAGATACTTTTGGCACATCTTGCATGTCTTTTGAAGGCTTTTTCGCACCACATAAGGTTTGCAAAATTGATTTTGTGTTTTATTGATACATGGAATTTAGATAATATCAGGTTCCTACACACATGCATTTGATATTCAGTATTTGCGCTTGCCGTGTCCACGTGTGACTGAATGTGATCCAGGTCAGTGTTAATTTTTTTGTGCATAGATGGAATTTGCAGCCCTTTAACAAGTTTAAGCATTCTTAAGGAACTTTATTCTTACCTTGAGATTAGCCTGAAAGTGGTCAATAGTGAAGCATTATCACCCGACTCATTGATAAACATTATCACCTAACTCAGTGATCAGCATTATCACCTAACTCTGTTCGGTATTTAAGGAACATCATTTTCATATAACCAATGTATAGAATTTAATGTTTAATAGGCACGCTTTATTTGCTAAACATCCTTAGAGGTTTTCAATTTCTTATTTTTAGTTTATTGTGTTTTTTTTCAAGTCTAACCCATGTTTATGTTATTCTAACTCACACAACTAAACAATAGGAAAATGTGATCTGATGTGTTGTTTGACAAACAAACTAGGTATGTCCTAATGCTTTTCATGCTCTTATCTATGACATGAGTACAGCTGATTTGTGTGTTTTGAGTGTCAAAACTGCTGATTTTTTTTTCTTTATGTATGGCGGTTTTAATTTTATATTTTAATAACATGATGTCATATAGTATTAAAGAAAATGATAACACCCAGATAAAGAACTAATAGATAAGAGAACCATGTGGTGTTAGGGGTGTATAAAGTTTAGGAATTGCCCCCCAAAGTACTAGGTTGGCCATAATTATCCCAACCCGAGTGCATGCCGGTTTGCGCTGTATGAAAGTAACATCGATATAAACCACAACTTCGCCCAATCCCGTCTGAGCGGGGTATGTGTAAAGCAGGTTCGAATTATTTCAATTCTAAAGTTGGTTAAAGTTATTAATAATATCTTTGAATGATCTACTTTAAGCTTCATGTATAGAATGCTTGTAATTAGGCAGGTATTGTTACATAGAAATATAGAATGCTTTTAGCCTACATGTTGGCACGTTAGCTTAGTTGGTTATGAATTATTATTTTTGAACCTTTCAGTTACAAAGCATGCTTTAACCCAGTAAACATGTTGCTAAATTCACCAGGTTAGATGAAATGTTATAGGCTTACGTAGAAAAAGTCTGAGCGATTTGAATTGCAATCTTGGTTCATCATATTTTTTCTTTGATCAAACTTCCACATAGATTTTATTAACAGCTGTTCTCTTATTTGCAATAATTGAAATATATAATGACTTTGACAACCTTTTATATGCTTACCTGAAGTTCTTCAAAAGGATTATTGAAATTCTGTTGTTTGGCCTCGAAAGTCGTTCATCAGTCATGGTTTCATGGCCACATATTGTTAACCAGTGATTTGTAATTATCTGTTAGGCAATCAATCTGTGATTATCCTCATGTCTAGCTGTATATTTAATATGATTGGCTAGTGATTAATGGGTAATCAATATTTACCCAAAATAGCTTGTATAGGAGCCTTATATAATCTCCTTGTAATTCTCAGTCAGAGGCATGAAATCAATAAACATCATCCCTTTCCCTTTACATGGTATCAGAGCTAACTTTTAGCCGATCCTAAAACAACCTTAATTCATCCTAATACAAACGGTTTTTATTTGTTTATGTGCTCAAGGTCACACGGTTTTAATCATCTTGTGCAAAGGTCACAAGTGTTTTTAATTTGTTTAAGTGCTAAGTCACATTTGTTTTCTCACGTACCAATATCCCTTCATCTATATCTTTTGTTCCACCCACACCTCAAATACATTCACATACCGTTTCACTAAACCATAACATCACCCTACTGTTTAATTCCCAACGCTATCTAAAACCCTCCAACCCTAATTTCTACAAGCCTTATTCTACATAATGACGGGTTCAGATGCCTCTTCAACCCCCACACCACAATTGCTAACACAATTGGGAAATTTGGGGATGAATAGCACTATACCTAATAGTGCTACTATTGCTCCGAATAATACTACTAGTCCAGGGAATTCTCTTGGCCCTCATGCGTTTTTTGCTAGCCCCAACCCATCTCCTGGCCCAAACATCACAGCCCCACCCGGCTTTCCCCCAATGGCCCAAGCCCATGTCCCAACCTACTTCACTACTACCAATAATACAAACCAGGCCCACGTAACTCCTTCTACAGCAACTGGGCTGGTTATGCAGCCCAATGGATATGTTTCGCATGCTTTGGGCCCGGCTACGCAATCAGGTGCGGGTACTAATTCAGATTAAGCCACGTTGTTACCTCAAGCTTTTACCGCATGGACTCTCCATGACCCTACTACTGGTGCATGAAATATGGATACAGGTGCTAGCTCCCACTTAAATAATTATGTTACTAGTTTAAGTATTGTTCTTAATTCGTGTATGTATTTGTCTGTTTTGGTTGGTGACGGACATTCCATTCCTATCACCAACACGGGTCATAGCATCTTGTCCACCTCTTTAAAATCTCTTAGTCTTAATAATGTCCTAATCACACCTTATATTGTCAAAAACTTGATTTATGTTCGTCAATTTGTTTGTGATAATGACTGTACTATTGAATTTGATTCATTTGGTTTTTCTGTTAAGGACTTCATGACGCGTTAGGTGCTTCTCCGATGTGACAACACCGGGGACCTCTATCCTATCACACATCCTTCTCTCATTCCAAGTGCATTTCTTGTCAGCCAATACACGTGGCATCAACGTCTTGGTCATCTAGGAAGTGAAGTGCTATGCTGTTTGGTTTCCAATAATGTTATTTTATGTAATAAAGAGAAGCCACATGTTCTTTGCCATGCATGTTAACTTGGCAAACACGTTCGACTTCCATTTGTCAGTTCTAGTACTATTGTTTCATCTTGTTTTGAGATTGTTCACTCAGATGTGTGGATTTCCCCCATACCGAGTCTATCTGGATTTAAATACTATGTTCTGTTCTTGGATCATTACTCCTAGTTTGTTTGGGTGTTTCCTTTAATTCATAAATCTGATGTTATGTCTAAGTTTGTTTTGTTTCGTAACTATGTTCGCACTCAATTTAAGTGTGAAATTCGGTCCTTTCAGTGTGACCATGGTGGAGAATTCGACAACCATAAGCTACATGACCTTTTTAACACTAATGGAATACAATTTCGTTTTTCTAGCCCTAAACCTACCAACAGAATGGCAAGTCTGAACGCATGGTACGCACCATAAATAAACTTATAAGAACCCTATTGTTTCAAGCAAACCTTCCACCAACCTTTTGGGTTGAAGCCCTTAATATGGCAGTTCACCTTCTCAACATTTTACCTTCCACTCAATCGCCAATGAAATCCCCTTTACCCATCTATTTGGCACTCAACCTGACTATACAATTTTATGCACTTTTGGTTTTTTTATGTTATCCTCACTTATATCCTACGCATAAACTTGAACCTCATGCTACACCCTCTATTTTTTTAGGACATGCCTCTAATCACCGTTGTTATCGATGCCTCGACTTAAACACCAATACCATTATTCTCTCCAAACACGCCACCTTTGATGAAACCGTTTTCCCTTACGGTTCACATAAACCTGCCGTGGTTCCGTCTTATAATTTTTTAGACGAACCCGATATACCACTCACTTCCGTTTCTGTTTCCAATCCCCCCTTATTACTCCTACTATTGCCGAAACCAACACTACTGTTGAAAACTCACCCACTGGCCCACACACTCCAACCCATGGTACGACCCACATCCATTCTCCAACAGTGCATTCTCAAAATATACCATCAATAAACCACTCCCCTGTTAACCAAGATATGGCGTCACCCATTCCAGATGGGCCGGCCCAAACAGCTTCGACCTAACCGTCTTCTAGTCACCCTCACCCAACCATTATACCCAATCTACCAGTAAATCCAAATCCTACCTCGGTTTACTCTATGGTCACACGCTTCCGTGTCGGGTCTAATAAACCCACTCAACATCTTAATTTTCATGTGTCAACTGTGTCTCCTCTCCCAAAGACTTATCGTGATGCGTTTCTTGACTCCAATTGGACAAATGCTATGCAAGACGAATATAATGCTGTTATTAAGAATAGGACTTGGACTCTTGTCCCTAGACCACCAGACGCCAATGTTGTCCGTTGCATGTGGATTTTTCGGCATAAGTTCTTAGCTGATGGTACGCTTAGTCGCTACAAGGCTCGGCTTGTAGCAAACGGTAATACTCAATTGAAGGGTGTTGATGTTGATGAGACCTTCAGCCCGGTTGTTAAACCAGGCACTATACGTACTGTTCTCAGTTTAGCTGTTTCTCGACATTGGTCGGCTCATCAGCTCGATGTCAAGAATGCGTTTTTACATGGGGACTTTTCTGAGACGGTATATATGCGTTAGCCTCCTGGTTTTCGGGACTCTTCGCATCCTGATTACGTGTGCTTACTTCAGGGCTCTCTCTATGGGCTCAAGCAGGCTCCTCGCGCCTGGTTTCAGCGATTTGCTTCTTATATTACTCGAGTGGGGTTTCATCATAGTCGCTGCGACACCTCTTTATTTATCTATCGTCAGGGCTTGGATACTGCTTATTTGTTATTATATGTGGATGATATTGTGCTTACAACTTCTTCTTCAGAGTTATTACAGAGGATTATCCAATCTTTACATTAGGAGTTTGCGATGACTGATTTGGGTTCTCTTAACTATTTCTTGGGTATATCAGTTTCACGGGATTCTTCTGGGATGTTTCTGTCTCAAAAGAAGTATGCGGTTGAGATTCTTGAGCGGACTAACATGGTTAATTATAATCCCAGTCGGACTCCTGTTGATACCGAGTCCAAGCTGGGTAATGCAGGTGATGAGGTTTCTGATCCGACTCTATACAGAAGTCTTGCAGGTTCTTTACAATATCTTACTTTTACCAGACCAGATATTTCCTATGCTGTTCAGCAGGTTTGTCTTCATATGCATGATCCTCGGGAGCCTCATTTCTCTGCTCTCAAACGGATTTTGTGTTATATTCGTGGTACTTTGGAGCATGGGTTACAGTTATTTTCATCCACTACTTCCGATTTAGTTGCATATTCAGATGCGGATTGGGCTGGTTATCCCACCACTCGACGTTCCACTTTGGGTTACTGTGTTTTTCTTGGCAACAATTTACTCTCCTGGTCCTCTAAGCGTCAGCCGAAGCTTTCTCGCTCCAGTGCCGAGGCTGAGGATCATGGTGTTGCTAATGTTGTTGCTGAAACTTGTTGGCTGCGCAACTTACTGCGTGAGTTACATACTCCCTTGTCTTTCGCTACGCTTGTCTACTGTGACAATGTCAGTGCTGTCTATTTGTCCTGCAATCCGGTTCAACATCAGCGTACAAAACATATTGAGATTGATATTCACTTTGTTCATGATTTGGTTGCTGCTGGTCAGGTTCGGGTGCTTCATGTTCCTTCTCGTTATCAGTTTGCGGATATCTTCAGCAAAGGCTTGCCTTCATCTTTATTTGAGGAGTTTCGTTCCAGTTTGAGTGTTCGGTGTCCTCCCGCTCAAACTGCGGGGGAATGTTAACCCGTGATTTGTAATTATCCGTTAGGCAATCAATCTGTAATTATCCTCATGTCTAGCTGTATATTTAATATGATTGGCTAGTGATTAATGGGTAATCAATATTTACCCAAAATAGCTTGTATATGAGCCTTATATAATCTCCTTGTAATTCTCAGTCAGGGACACGAAATCAATTAACATCATCCCTTTCCCTTTACACTTATATCCAATATTTATATTCACCAAACAAGAATGGCCATAAATAGTTGTGGAATGGTTCCTGGTTGATTTTGTATTCAACAGATTGTGGGAGGGGTTCCATGGGGATTTTTGTGTTTTTTAGGTTTAAGGTGTTGGTTGAAATTAGTACATAATTCAAGATACGAGATGGACGTTCAAATGAGTTTTTCATATTATTATATAAGTTATGCCTCACCTATTTTGCCCCTATGAGCCGAACTATGATGAAGTTCCTTATATGTTTTTAGGGGATCAAGTGAAGCACTGTCTGAAAAGGAGAGTATCGGAAAAATGAAAAATGATGCTTAATGGTTAATAAATTTTTTTTGAAGCTCTTATAACTCTTATGGCAGGTGCGTAGATATTTGGTTATAAAGTTTAAGACGGTATAAATAATTGGATGCGGAAACAAACCTTTATTGCAGCATCAAACAATGCAAATGATGTATGATGTTATTTACAAAGCTTTACAAGAAATGGGGCTCGAAAATGAATGCGAGCCACAAGACTACTTGAAGTTTCTCTCTCTTGGCACTCGTGAGTCGTCTCAAAAAACACAACCAACTACAAATGGGAAAGTCTCGGTTGCGCCAAATACACCTCTGGTACACATATTTTAACACCAAAACTATAATATTGAATGTTGTTTTTTTCTTCATAATGATAGGCTGATTGATTGATTATCTAGGCACTTAGTATAACAAGCCGACATTTTATGATCCATGTAAACTCAAAAGGAATGATGGTTGATGACGAGTTTGTGATGTTGGGTTCTGCAAACATCAACCAACGTTGATTAGAAGGTACTCGACACACTGAAATTGCAATGGGCACGTATCAGCCTCATCATACTTGAACTAGCAAAGGTTCTGCTCCAACCGGGCATATATATGGATACAGGATGTCACTTTGGGCAGAACATATAGAACAACTTGAGAGCACATTTGATCAACCAGAGAGCCTCGAGTGTGTAAAAAGGATGTGGTCATTGAGTGAGCAGAATTGGGAATAGTATGCAGCCGATAAAGTAACTGATATGACGGGTCATCTACTTAAGTATCCGGTGGAAGTTGATTGCAAGGGCCAGGTGAAGCCACTCCCAGGCTGTCTAAATTTTCCAGATGTGGGTGGCAGTATAGTTGGTTCTTTGGTATCTTCTCAAGAGAACCTTACCATATGAAGTTGCATGCCTACTGTGATTCAATGGTTCTTGAGGCATTTTCGTGTTTTTTAAGTATCAGTCGATGAATGGAAAGTGTACGTCTTTTATGATCTTTCGTTGCATTTTTTGTTCTATACTGTAATATAGTATCTTGCTCACATCATTCGTACTTTTTTTTGAACGGCAACTTTATTAAAAAAACCACTAGCAAGAAGCTAGAAAATTACAAAAAAAGTAAATAAGGATGCTGAATCCAGCTATCCCATCTAAATGTATTTTTGCTCCTAGCTATACACCAAGTAAACGATCGCATAACAATATCGTCAAAAAGAACTTCTTTCCGTGGTTTCTTGGCCGAAAAAAGAATTTGATTTCTATAGCTCCAAATACTGCACCAAGCAGTATAAAAAACTCCTTCCAGAACACTTTTACTCCTAGAATTCATCCGCAACGCCTTGATCCAAGAAAGCCAAGATATGTAGGAATCCAAACCAAATTCCACCATCTGTAAACTAAACGTGTGACTTTTATCGCCAAATCACATCTAAACAAAAGGTGAGCCAAGTCCTCGTCAGAAACATTACAAATCAGACAAGATGAAGAAGGCACCAATACACCCTTTCGAGCCAAATTGGAACGAGTAGGAAGGCGATCGAGAGAAACCTTCCAAGCGAAGATATTAACCTTAATTAGAGTCGTCTTAATCCACCGCGTAGGAGAATCAGCTTTCGGAAGGAAAGTCGCGTCAAGTAAATTACGAACATATTTAACACAAAATTCACCGTCCCCATTCAAATCCCAAATCCATCTATCTTCCATGTTAGACAAAATCACCGTTCCAAGAAGGTCAAGAATCTGTGTGAGCTGCAAAGATTCAGCCCCTCCTCTAATTTCTCGACGAAAGGACGAAGTAAAAGAAGCAACTATCTTGTCAGCCACAGTGGACTCTTTATTAATGTCCAACGCATATAAACGCGGGAATTTATAACGAAAGCACGAATCACCAATCCATAAATCGTTCCAAAAACTCGTACTTCTACCGTTACCTACACGAATTTTGCAGTGGGAGATA
Organism: Tanacetum coccineum; assembly: GCA_026074375.1. Lineage (NCBI taxonomy): Eukaryota > Viridiplantae > Streptophyta > Magnoliopsida > Asterales > Asteraceae > Tanacetum > Tanacetum coccineum. The sequence goes on along the minus strand of BQNB010029320.1, from coordinate 17,995 downwards.
ATATCAATACCTTGGGTCTTGAGGATATTAATTTCCTTAACAATAGAGCTCCAAGTTGAAAAATGAGAAGCAGGAAGTTCCTGCCCATTCAGCCCATGAATGACATGAATAATCTGAGCCCATAGAGAATTATCACGAGAAAGAAACCGCCACACCCACTTTACGAGAAGAGCCCTGTTAAAGGCGTAAAAACTAGAAACTCCTAAACCACCTTGTTTTTTAGACGCAAGCACCTTAGTCCATTTAACCCATGTAATCTTCCTCTCATCATCTTGTGTACCATTAAAAAAGTTCCGTTGAATAGCTTCCATTGAGTTAAGAACTGTCTTAGGAACCTTATATAATGACATATTATATATAGGGGTGGAGCCAAGCACCGATTTAAGAAGAGTAAGGCGACCCCCAATAGAGAGCGTTTTAAGAGTAAGGTGACCCCCAATATAGCGTTTTAAGTTTCTAATCGTTATAATTAGAAACTAAATTGGGTTACTTGGATGAAAAATCATTGTACTCTTTGCTTGTAATTCTCTTCTAGTATCTTGCTAGTTTTTAATAAATCCGCCGTTAAAAAAAACCCACACGTGCAGAGTATTATAAATACATAAGTATAGAAGATTTTACATAATGTGACACATAAATAATATTTAACAACCTCGTGTATACATAAGACAGATTTTAACATGCACAAATAATTTAAAGTTAATTATATTGTAACTTATGTTAAAAACACAATATTTATATGTCAAAGTCTAGTGCGTGTAGGAAAAGGTATATAACTAGTTTTAATTAAACAAATTAAAAATCTTTTGTTAATTAGGTCACGATTCCTAGAAAACACATAATTACATGGATCATTATTAAAAGTAGAGATTTGTTATGTAATGTTCATTGTGCAATGGTTAAGACAATAATTAAAATAAATACAACAAGAAATTTGAACTTTATTATATTAAAAATCATATATATTTAAGATAATTTGTATGTTCATTTATTTTGCAATAAATACATAACTACTTAAATATATAAATAATATGTTATTTAGGTGCTGTTTGTTTATTAAGAGACTCTGAATCTGAATGTGATTCGCACATCTGAATTTGAATATTCGGTAGAAAAGTCTGAATCTGATTTCCATCTTAATCTGAATAAGTGGTTGAGAAATATGAATCTGAATGAAATAAAATTGTTTGTTTTGGTAAAAATGTCTAGATGTGTTAAACTATAGTTTTTACAATTTATATATAAAATGATTGCATTCGCACAAGAAATAAACTTCATTAAATAAAAAAAACAAATTTTATAATATAATCAATTTACAATTTAAATTGAACTTTTTAAAACGATAGTGTTTTGTTCTAATAAAGTTGCCGTTTTCAAAAAAAAAAAAAAAACTAAATGAGTCGCGTTATAATTGAGATGCATGAGTCTGAAACCGTACCCTTCAATTTAAACAAAATATGAGTTGACACATATCATCCTATACACCTTTTATTTAACAAAACATATGCAATTATTTTATTTAATACTTTTAATATAAAAGACAAAGGTGAAGCAAGAAAAAAAAATAAGAAATGAAAAAAAACACCAAAATGAAAAAAAATCATAACAAAAAAGTAAGAAAAAAAATCATTACGAGGTGTTAAGGCACCCCCCCTCCCCTCCATATCTAGTTCAGTAAGAGGTTTATGCTCTTTGTTGCTCTTAATGATCAAGGGAAAAAAACAAACACTCATTAAACACTGCTTGTCCTCTTACTGCCTTGAATGACTTGAAAAAAAACATACAATTTTAATGACCATAAAAAATTCGTTGACCATGTCTGATACGTCAGATTAAGATGCTGTTAAAAGAATTTTGAAAAAATAATAAACTCCACCTTATTAATGTCATTTAACCATTGTCCACTTTAAAAATTAGACTCAGTATATAAGCGTCCCTTTAAATTTAGAGAAATGCTATGTTTACGAAATCTTTACAAAAAAGTTTCTACACAATTGTGTGGCAACATTATTTAACCAATCAAAACTAAGGCTGTAACCGGATCAGACGAACACAGACGGAGCCTTGTTCATGTTCGTTCGTTTAATTTTAGTCGAACAAATAAACGAACACGGTTGCTTAAACGAGGGAATTTTATTGTTCATGTTCATTTATTAAGAAATACGATTGTTCATGCTCGTTTATGTTGGTTCATTATTAAGAAAATAAACGAACATACACAAACTTTTTACCGAACATGCATGGAATGTTTACTTAACGTTCAATACGTTTACAGCCGTTAAAAAGAAAAGACCTTATTTGATTGGACAATCGTTGTTACAAACTTTTATGTAAAAATTATGTGAACATATAATCTCTTTTAAAATTATGGTGTTATAAGTCAAAGTACTCTAGAAAATACGTGGTATAAATATACAAAGTTTATTCAGAAAGATAATATTAACTTTTAAACACAAAAGGAAAGATCTTTTCCTTTGATTTGATTGGTCCCGATATTATAAAATCATGGAATCTCATTGGTTGAGAAACAATAAAATGCAAAGAGGGAGAGAAACGTGTCTCGAGTAAAAGTGCAAGATAATGAACCGACACGGACGGGTTTTAAACTTGTCGTAAAAGATAATTAGCGGTTTAAACGCGGAATTTAAGCTTTAGACGTGTAACACAAACAAACCAATGTTCCAACCACAAATCGAATATTAATGCTTTATGTCACCATCCCTCTCACTAACACATCAACTAACAATTTATCTTTTTACTATTTTCTATACTTTTACCTTTTTTGAATTCTCACATTTAATGACGAATGTTATACGTGTGTAGTTTAGGCTGTTATTATCTGTGGCAGCGAGGAGGTCACGAGCACACACCTCACGCGGGAGACTTGATGTGCCTAGCTTAAGTCATGTGCCACAAGGAACCAAATTCAATCACTAAGGTGAGCTTATTTTTGGGGCAATGTGAAATTGTGAGATCCCCTATGCATGTAATCAATTAAAAAAAATAACTTTTCCTCACTACAATCTATACTACCAGTGACGGTTTTAGGATTTCAAAATAGGGATGCACTCAACTTTGGTATTTTTGAAAGTTATGCACTCCATGTATATTTCTTTAAAAAAAAAAAATTACACTCGCCCGTCGAATCGGAGGGTATGCACGTGCATACCCGTGCAGCCGTGCTATAAGCTAAGTCCGCCCATGTATACTACATATAAAAGAGATTAGTATCTCTTTCCTCATTAAATGTTTAAATAATACAAATTCAAAAGCTTATTGTACAAGTCAATTAAACATTACAATCACCTTTTTGATTTTTAAGTATTACATATTATATAGCTTATGGTACAAATATTTAATCCACCCTTAAATTTAATAATAATTAATACATTTATAAAGCATATGTTACAAGTATACACTAATTAAAGTGATGTTATTTTTAAAATACCTAAAAAATGAAAAATTCATGTTATTAAACATATTTTATAATCTAATAAAGCACAAAAAAAATCATACAATTTATATGTTAACAAGTTGACGGTGCATATGATTTTTAAAATCGGATTGGACCAACTGGTTTAACCGGAAATTAAAGTCGCCACCGGTTCTGCTAGCCAATAAAAACCGTCTGAAAACGAAACGGAGATAACCGGATGAAACCGGTATAAACAGGTGAACCGGGTCAGACTATGATCATTTTTTTTATTATTCTCCGGTTGATCAGTTTATCATTTTTATTTTGATGACGGCTAAGTTTAATCACAGGGTACCCGCCACCGCAACGCGCGGGTACGCTGCTAGTTTTATTTATCTATAAATACCCTAAAAACTTCAACATTTTTAAACACAACTTCAAATTATATACTCTTTACTCTCATTATCATTTTTATTAACAAACTACTTCAAGCAACACAAATCGTCAATAACGAAGAACAACCAGAGACACTCCCCCGACACCGGAAGGAACACTCAGTCTCCGAAAGCTTTCATCGGCAACCCAAGAACCACAACGAATCAACTTCCGAGCACCACAATTGGTTTACACAAACCAACCATACTACTCAACCCAACCAAACCAACCATACCCACCATTCGCACCTCCATAACAACAAAATGTGTACAACCCATACTGACAACCAAACAACATGTTTCCCACTATGAATACGGTTACAACATACTGTTGGCGGTTCTTCATCTCAACCTAACGTTTTCAGTTCTTTATCTCAATCTAACATTGTCAGTTCTTCATCTCTCGTCTGACATTTTACTTTAGATGATGACTTGGAAGAAATGTACTCCCCTCAGTCTCCAGAGTCCTTTCGTGAGGAGCAGTCCCTCGTTGAAGAAGTAGACGAGATACAAGTCACGACCCTGAAGAAGAAGACGAACCGAAGACGCCAACCGGCCCCGACGAAGAAGTCGTTGAACAGAAAAGGAGAAGACCAACATTGTATTCCATGGACCCCTAAGAAAGAGACTGCATTGTTCAAAACTTGGGTTCGTATCCGAAGATAGCGCAGTAGGTAATCAGAGAAAGGATAAGGGGTTTTGGGTTGAGGTCGTGAAGCACATGCACACGACTTGTTCGATCGCCAAGCGTTAGACGTACGATATGGTTAACGGAAAATGTGTGACAATCCACAACTTCAGGTCATTTTACGTCAATAAACTTAAAACTATTTACTTTGAACTTTTACGCATTTACTTTTAATTGCAACCGTTAAGTAAAATCGCGTAAACCAAAAGTCAACAATTAACGTAAACCGACATTAAACAAATAAAAGTTTACGTCAAACAAGTGTTATATAATTATTACGAAGATAACTTATAACTTTTCGTATTTTATTTTTATACGTTACGTAAAATGTTTACGTTTCGTAATATTTAGCATTCATACATGCATGTAAACTCCATCACCTTTCTACACTTAACCAAATACCCACAATTATACACAATACCCAAAATTTATTAAATTCCTACCCATAAACATAACCAAAACCGGCCACCCTTATTAATACACAAAACAAATACCATTTTTGTTCAAGATTATACCATGTGCTAAATATCTACTTCATGCATTATCAATACCAACTTTTATCAACTCTCTTACACAACCACACCCTCCCCCTCTCCATCCTTACAAAACCTACGCCCCTTTTGATTTCATGGAAGGATTGGTACCTTATGTCTCCTAGATATTTTGGTAGTCACTCCTTATATTCACTTCACAATTTATACTCTCATTTGATAACTAGCAAAACCACCAAAACTCTCTTTCTCTCCCAACATAAGCCACGGCTCAAAAGCCATAACAAAATCCCCATTTGTTTTCCATTTTCTTGATATTACAAGCAATCTAGTGTGTTCAAGGTTAATATCTAAGGTGTTCCAAGGTGTTTTCAAGCTTGGGTTTCAAGAATTATGTTAGGGTTTCATTATTCAAGTTGGGGTTTTTATTAAGTTCTTGAGCTAAAAATCAAAGCCTAGGTTTCATTTTGTGTTCATAAGCTTTGTAAGCATACTCTACCCACTCTTGTGATTCTTATTCATCTTTATTATGTTTATACATATTTCTATAATTACATTATTTATTTTTGCACCTAAACATCTTGATTACAAAGTTATATCATCAACTAGTAAACTTTTATAAATGTTTGCAAAGAAATCAAGAATAATACTTACTTATGATTATTAAACATGTTGTCAAGTTTGTTATTTATAATCTAGCTTATTTGGTTTTATAAGTTATTTCATTATATTGTGAAGTGTTGGATGGAATTAGGTTAGTTTGGATGTGTTGATTGTGGGAAAGGTTGAAGTGTATAGATTAGAGGTTATTATTGAGTAAAAATAAGGTTAAAATTATAGTTTTGAAGTGTATAAAACACCCCTCTTACAGCCGACCTTAAGCAGAAAGATAGGGATTTTTCGACGAGTTAAAACCTTGAAAATATGTTAGTACATCATAATTAGCTTAAAACCTTAAGTTATTTCATTATATTGTGAAATGTTAGATGAGATTATGTTAGTTTGGATGTGTTGATTGTGGGAGAGGTTGAAGTGTATAGATTAGAGGTTATTGTTGAGTAAAAATGAGGTTAAAATTATAGTTTTGAAGTGTATAAAACACCCCTCTTAACAGCCGACCTTAAGCAGAAAGATAGGGATTTTTTAATGAGTTAAACCTTAAAAATATGTTAGTACATCTTAATACGAATCCGTGGACAACGCGAAAATCGGATGCAAAACGAAGAAGTTATGATCAAAACAAGATTTGAAACAATACCGACAAAAACAATTTTTTCTATATAATCTGGCAGATTTGGTTTTTGTGATTTTGATCCCTTTCAGGTCTAAACCGGAAGAGTTATTCTTAATCAAACTTGGACTATTTTTCGGAAAATGTCATGAAATTTCCTGCACACTTTTTACAAAGTAATGTTGTTGTTAGGAATAGTAAAATAGTGTTTTCGGATGTTTTCGGGTCCTTTTGAACTATAAAAACCTCAGGAAATAATATAGCATCACTTATATAATATTTATACGCGTTTTAAACTTTATAAATATTATTTTATAAATTAATCAGACTATATATATATTATCGTTGTAAAAATATTAAAAGTGGTAAACTTAACGTAATTATTATTTTGATTAGTAAGCTAAGACTAAAACTATTAGGTGGTGATATAACAAGATAAAATATAGTGCATTATTTTATATTTGTATGCGTTATTCTAAATCGACCTATAATTAAATAGGTTGCATACCGGTCCTTTGCGACGACATTCCTTGTTGATTTTTCTAAAATTAATTTCATCACTTAAGGTGAGTTTATAGCCTCACTTTACTTATTTAACAATACTTTATAAATCTCGGGGTGAGATACATGCCTTATTTTACATTTGGACGTAAGTACTCTTTTAAACATATTACGAGTTGCCTAAGTAGCGATAACTCATTATGCCTAGTATCATGAACTGTTAATTACTTGTGTAAGTGCGTGTGTTATAAATAGATCTATTTGGGATTGACATCCCCGTTCGGGTAAGTCATGCTTACTAGCTTCGGACGACCGAACTAACAGACGTATACCATATGGGATTTTGGATGTTATGGGTTGAACATCTACATGGGCACATTATTTGCATGAATTTGCACACATACATTGTTGTAGCGTCAGTGTCATGAGCTTAGTGCAATCGTAATTACATTTTGTGATTTTGTATGTGTTACATTATTTCACACATCGAACTCTTGCGGTCCTACATTTATACTTACATAAACATGTGAACTCACTAACTTTATGTTGACGTTTTACAGCATTTTTTCTCAGGTCAATAACTGTATGCTACTTGGATAGCATTTTGGAGCATCATATTTGAGTCACATTTTGCGGTCTCATATCACGAAAGATTTACTGTATTACTTTTGAACTTTTGGTTATGTATTAAAATCTTTACGTTTTCATATTAGTGAACTCTTAAAGCAAGGTGCTCTTGTATAAACTTTGAAATGAAATCAAGCGTTATCTTTCAAACGACTCATATATAGGTCGTTCTTTATCTATCTTGTGCTTATATCTTATGAAGTAATGCCTCCGGTTACCATTCCGCTGCGACATATTTTGGGGGTGTTACAAAATGAAACACCGTGCGTCTGAAAGTTGTTACTTTTTGTGGTGTGTACGCTAACACATTTTGGACTACACTAGTGGAGTCGGTGGCGCGGATTATATTCAAGAGGGCACTAACAGAATATTAAGTTGAGTAATCAGTCCTGTTTACACTTCTTCATTGCTGGGAGGAGTTAAGAAAATGTGATAATAGTGGATAGTGTCAAGAGGTGTGGTACGTCTAGTACTTTTGATGATGAGTATAGGGTACTTAAATATTTAATCTTGCACCATTCTTCAATCAACAACAGTGCAAGCTTAAGTAACAAATTTGGGGGATTTTACTTCAGTTTCAAGTTTGGTATATCAGGTTTGCTTCACCATGTGGTCACAACAATAGCTGACAGAATACGAGGTTGGTAAGTTAGCCAAAGAGTTTAAAGGTTAAGATGTGATTAGCAATTCTTACGAGATATTTGAAGCTACAGAATGTCAATGGTACTTCACAGTCTAAGTAAAATCTTTCAAATTTATTCAATGTCTTTCATAACTTTTCAAGATTGCTGCTTATGACACGAACTTCTCGAGTATATGGTCGTACACGTCAATGATGCTTCCGAGAGTTCAAAACCATCATGGGGGAAACGTGTACTTTGATGTAATCAGGTCAACTTCCAGGGGGAAGTAGTTTATACTACTTTACTTAGTATTGTTTGTGTGAAGTATTCTACAAACGTAAGAAAATTGGTTGCTGATCTCTTGCATGTTCCCCCGAACGGATATTCACCAAGACCAAATGTCATGATATAGTATAGAAGCAGTATTAGTTGGTGTGGTTGGCTGATTCTTTTACAAAATTCCACTGTGCACTTTAAATTGTCATTAATTAGGAAGTGCGTTTCGTGCTTAATCAAAGTTTCAGAATTATGCTCTTGATTAGGATGTTGGTGTTGGGGGGAAGTGTATTCAGAAACTTCGCCATAATAAGGAGTCTATGAAGAAAGATTTTTAAGACATGCTGCATGAATTGGGGGAAGTTAATCCTTACCTTCATGCATACCTACAAATCGGATCAAGTACAAGAATGACACTGAGAGCCAAGTTGGAGTACAAGTATCAAGACTAGAAGACAAAGACGTCATTTTCAGCATTGGAAGCGCTTTGGAAGACTTTATTTTGTTTGTATTTGTACTTGTTAGGAACATTGTAAGTAATTACGCATGTTCACATATTGGGGGAAGATTGTTAGCCTTAAAATATGTCGACTTATACGGAATTACAATATATATATATATATATATATATATATAGGCAAGATACGCAAGGACTAGAAATGTCAATATAGTATAGTGTGGCGTGTCAAGGCTTATATAACCTCCTCCATACTTCCATGGATGAGTGAGGAAAATTATTTGTATCATAAAGAGTGTGTGTTTCTCTCTTTAGAAAACACACATCTTTTCCTCTCTACCTTTTGTATCTAAATCTAATAAATGGCTAGTTTCCTTTTATTTCCTCCCCGATCTCCGGATCGTTGTTTAGTTAGTGAATAATATATGTTAACAATTGGTATCAGAACTAACCAGGGGCGTTTTGTGTTGTTTTTGTTTGGTTGATTCGTAGGTGTTCTTGGCTCTCTTTAAGCTTTCCATTCGAAAAAATTAAAGTCACAAATTTTGATGTTCTTAATGTTAAAGTTTGTGCTTTTATGATGGATATAGCTTAAATATGATAAGTTTTGCAAAAAAATTCGGGCAAAAACATCAAAAATTAAGGTTTTTAGAGTTTTTTAAGTTTTTTGTTCGTGTGGAGTTTTACAGCATAACATGCGATTTGGCAGCATAGACCTACGATTTGGCATAAGAACATACGATTTGGTATAAGAACATGCAATTTGGCACATGCGATTTGATCAAAAAGCTGCGATTTGATTTAAGACATGTGATTTGGCTTCAAGACATGCGATTTGATCAAAGTTTGACTAGTCAACTTAGGCAATTTGACTTAACTTAGGCAATATAGACTTTTCATTTAGAACGATTTGACATAGTCACCTTATCGTTTTTGACCTCTTCATTGGGCAGTTTGACTTAGTCAACATCTGCAGTTTGTCTACATTTCAAGAGAAGTTTGACTTGTCAACTTGAGCAGTTTGACTTGTCAACTTATGCAGTTTGAATAGTCAACCTGACGGTTTTATATATAGAATCATTCGGTTGATCAATTAACCCTCAATGTCTAATTCATTTACTCCGGAAGCCCTCTATTCACTATTTATACCTTAATGTACTAAGTTATCTAGGAACTAGTGTTTATCCGGTAGTCAACAAGTCATTACAACATTTGTCCTAGATTAAACAACATTCAATCAATTTACCACATACTATCATACTCTTTCATGCTAAAATTGATACTGGATTAAAGATTTACTAAACATCTAAACAGCTTGAATTTGGAAAGTAGAACTGGCAAGTGTTCTTGGTGTGATTGGTACCACTTTTTTGAGTTTAATATGGGTTTCACAAAGGCGTCTTCTTATTTCATCATCGAGACTTCTTATACTTTATACTCTTTTCTTTAATATCCTATCTATCAGATTGTGACTGGCTTGAAACGTGTACATCTTATGTTGATACCTTGGTTTATTATAGTTATACCCGTTTGTTTGGAGTTACAATGTAGTTATCACGGGTAATAGCTATCACTTAGGATTAGTCGTAGTAATCAGGTCAATGCAGATGTGGATATTTTCAAGAGGTGTTGTACTTTTTATATACTTTGTGATTGGAGTATAGGGTACTTAGAAATTTGCTTCTGCACCGTTCTTCATTCAACAACAGTGCAAGCTTAAGTAACAAATTTGTGGAATTTTACTTCATTTTTAAGTTTTGTATATCGGGTTTACTTCACCAAGTGGTCACAGCAATGGCCAACAAAATACGAGGTTAGTAAGTTAGCCAGAGAGTTTAAAGGTTGAGATGTAATAAGCAATTCTCACGGGATATTTGAAGCTATAGAATGTCAACGGTACTTCACAGTCTAAGTAAAATCTTTCAAAGTTCTTCAATGTCATTCATAACTTTTCAAGATGTTTGCTTAAGACAAGAACTTCTCGAGTATATGTGCGTACACGTCAATGATGCTTCTGAGAGTTCGAAACCATCATGGGGGAAAACGTATACTTTGATACTTTGATGTAGGTCAACTTCCAGGGGGAAGTAGTTTATACTACTTTGCTTAGTATGGTTTGTGTGAAGTATTCTACACAAGTGAGAAGATTTGTTGCTAATTTCTCGCATGTACCCCCGAACGCATATTCACCAAGACTAAATGTCATGATACAGTATAGAAGCAGCATTAGTTGGTGTGGTTGGCTGACTCTTCTATAAAATTCTGCTGTGCACTTTAAATGTCAATGTTAGAAGATCGTTCAAGCTACATCAAAGTTTTAGAATCTGCTCAAGATATGAATGTTGATTTGGGGGGAAGTTGATTCAGAAAATTCGTCAAAAAGAAGTCTATGAAGAAAGCTTTTCAAGACATGCTGCATGATTTGGGGGGAAGTTGATCCAACTCATGCATACTACAATGGATCCAGAACAAGTAAAGACATAGAAGATCCAAGGTGGAGTACAAGTATCAAGACAGGAAGACACTAAAGTCATCTTCAGCATTGGAAGGACATTAGAAGACTTTAGTTTGTTTGTAATTGTACTTGTTAGGAACATTGTAAGTAATTTCGTATGTCCACATATTAGGAAAGATTGTTAGCCTTAAAATATATCGACTGATTGTAGTAAATCAACTCTGCGTATATATAATATATCAAAGTATTTTTAGAAATATACAAATAATCCTTGAGGACAAAGATTAAATGCAATTTAAACACAAAAATATATAATATAACACGTTTATTAACCGGTCGTGATTACCGGGTCGTATCCCAAAGAAATGTGAATTGATACCCTCGATTCAGTTTGGACAATGTTGTGAATGATTTTCAACTTTTTGATTGATTTTCTAAGACTAAAAACAATTAAAACAATTAAATTCAAGTAAATTAACTAAACACGCGGACGAAAAAACGGAAATGACAAAATAAACCCTAATTAGCACCTTAACCTAGAATTTGAATTAATAAACTAATTTTATGAGTAAAATGAAAGGGATTTGCAAAATTTGAAAGCTTAACGATAATATTTGAAAGAAATCACAAAAAAAAATAACGGGAATCGAAAACCGAGCCCTAAAAGCTAAATTGCTCAAAAATAAACTTACGAGAGTCAAACTAATTTTCCTACGAACTTAATGATAAAAGAAAATTTTCTAAAAAAGATTTATATTTTTTTGATTAATTTTCTATTTTTTATTATTTTTTAAAGTTTTTAATAAAAATAAATGATTAAAAATACTAAACGAACTCTAAAAATTCTAGAAAAATTACTAAAAATAGCTTAAACTATTTAAATCCTAGGAAAAATAATCCCGAGATCACAGCTTATTCAATAAGCTGTGAAATAAGCT